>CAWWDY010002326.1:0-31796 GCA_963942605.1 Poecilus cupreus
AGTTGAAAACAGCGTTTTTCTATGTTTTTGCAAGTTTAAAACAGCAATTTTATCGTCATTTCTCATAAATCGCCGTTTTACACGAAAGAAACATGAATTTGTCAGTTTGAATAGTTCAAAACAGCGTTTTTCTATGTTTTTGCATGTTTAAAACAGCAATTTTATCGTCATTTCTCATAAATCACCGTTTCACACGAAAGAAACATGAATTTGTCAGTTTGAATAGTTCAAAACAGGGTTTTTTCTACGTTTTTGCAAGTTTTAAAACAGCAGTTTTTATCGTGATTTCACAAAAATCCACCCTTTCGAACGAAAGAAACCTGAATTTATCAGTTTGAATAGTTAAAAAACAGCGTTTTTTTATGTTTTTGCAAGTTTAAAACAGCAATTTTATCGTCATTTCTCATAAATCGCCGTTTTACACGAAAGGAAACATGAATTTATCAGTTTGAATAGTTGAAAACAGCGTTTTTCTATGTTTTTGCAAGGTTTAAAACAGCAATTTTATCGTCATTTCTCATAATTCGCCGTTTCACACGAAAGAAACATGAATTTGTCAGTTTGAATAGTTCAAAACAGCGTTTTTCTATGTTTTTGCAAGTTTTAAAACAGCAATTTTATCGTCATTTCTCATAAATCGCCGTTTTCAAACGAAAGAAACATGAATTTGTCAGTTTGAATAGTTCAAAACAGCGTTTTTCTATGTTTTTGCAAGTTTTAAAACAGCAATTTTATCGTCATTTCTCATAAATCGCCGTTTCACACGAAAGAAACATGAATTTGTCAGTTTGAATAGTTCAAAACAGCGTTTTTCTATGTTTTTGCAAGTTTAAAACAGTAATTTTATCGTCATTTCTCATAAATCGCCGTTTCACACGAAAGAAACATGAATTTATCAGTTTGAATAGTTGAAAACAGCGTTTTTCTATGTTTTTGCAAGTTTAAAACAGCAATTTTATCGTCATTTCTCATAAATCGCCGTTTCGCACGAAAGAAACATGAATTTGTCAGTTTGAATAGTTGAAAACAGCGTTTTTCTATGTTTTTGCAAGTTTAAAACAGCAATTTTATCGTCATTTCTCATAAATCGCCGTTTCACACGAAAGAAACATGAATTTATCAGTTGAATAGTTGAAAACTGCGTTTTTCTATGTTTTTGCAAGTTTAAAACAGCAATTTTATCGTCATTTCTCATAAATCGCCGTTTTACACGAAAGAAACATGAATTTGTCAGTTTGAATAGTTCAAAACAGCGTTTTTCTATGTTTTTACAAGTTTAAAACAGCAATTTTATCGTCATTTCTCATAAATCGCCGTTTCGCACGAAAGAAACATGAATTTGTCAGTTTGAATAGTTGAAAACAGCGTTTTTCTATGTTTTTGCAAGTTTAAAACAGCAATTTTATCGTCATTTCTCATAAATCGCCGTTTCACACGAAAGAAACATGAATTTGTCAGTTTGAATTGTTCAAAACAGCGTTTTTCTATGTTTTTGCAAGTTTAAAACGGCAATTTTATCGTCATTTCTCATAAATCGCCGTTTCACACGAAAGAAACATGAATTTGTCAGTTTGAATAGTTCAAAACAGGGTTTTTCTATGTTTTTGCAAGTTTAAAACAGCAGTTTTATCGTGATTTCACAAAAATCCACCCTTTCAAACGAAAGAAACCTGAATTTATCAGTTTGAATAGTTAAAAACAGCGTTTTTCTATGTTTTTGCAAGTTTAAAACAGCAATTTTATCGTCATTTCTCATAAATCGCCGTTTCACACGAAAGAAACATGAATTTATCAGTTTGAATAGTTGAAAACAGCGTTTTTCTATGTTTTTGCAAGTTTAAAACAGCAATTTTATCGTCATTTCTCATAAATCGCCGTTTCACACGAAAGAAACATGAATTTGTCAGTTTGAATAGTTCAAAACAGCGTTTTTCTATGTTTTTGCAAGTTTAAAACAGCAATTTTATCGTCATTTCTCATAAATCGCCGTTTCGCACGAAAGAAACATGAATTTGTCAGTTTGAATAGTTGAAAACAGCGTTTTTCTATGTTTTTGCAAGTTTAAAACAGCAATTTTATCGTCATTTCTCATAAATCGCCGTTTCACACGAAAGAAACATGAATTTGTCAGTTTGAATTGTTCAAAACAGCGTTTTTCTATGTTTTTGCAAGTTTAAAACAGCAATTTTATCGTCATTTCTCATAAATCGCCGTTTCACATGAAAGAAACATGAATTTGTCAGTTTGAATAATTCAAAACAGCGTTTTTCTATGTTTTTGCAAGTTTAAAACAGCAATTTTATCGTCATTTCTCATAAATTGCCGTTTCACACGAAAGAAACATGAATTTATCAGTTGAATAGTTGAAAACTGCGTTTTTCTATGTTTTTGCAAAATTAAAACAGCAATTTTATCGTCATTTCTCATAAATCGCCGTTTCACACGAAAGAAACATGAATTTGTCAGTTTGAATAGTTCAAAACAGCGTTTTTCTATGTTTTTGCAAGTTTAAAACAGCAATTTTATCGTCATTTCTCATAAATCGCCGTTTCACACGAAAGAAACATGAATTTATCAGTTGAATAGTTGAAAACTGCGTTTTTCTATGTTTTTGCAAGTTTAAAACAGCAATTTTATCGTCATTTCTCATAAATCGCCGTTTCACACGAAAGAAACATGAATTTGTCAGTTTGAATAGTTCAAAACAGGGTTTTTCTATGTTTTGGCAAGTTTAAAACAGCAGTTTTATCGTGATTTCACAAAAATCCACCCTTTCAAACGAAAGAAACCTGAATTTATCAGTTTGAATAGATAAAAACAGCGTTTTTCTATGTTTTTGCAAGTTTAAAACAGCAATTTTATCGTCATTTCTCATAAATCGCCGTTTCGCACGAAAGAAACATGAATTTGTCAGTTTGAATAGTTCAAAACAGCGTTTTTCTATGTTTTTGCAAGTTTAAAACAGCAATTTTATCGTCATTTCTCATAAATCGCCGTTTCGCACGAAAGAAACATGAATTTATCAGTTTGAATAGTTGAAAACAGCGTTTTTCTATGTTTTTGCAAGTTTAAAACAGCAATTTTATCGTCATTTCTCATAAATCGCCGTTTCACACGAAATAAACATGAATTTGTCAGTTTGAATAGTTCAAAACAGCGTTTTTCTATGTTTTTGCAAGTTTAAAACAGCAATTTTATCGTCATTTCTCATAAATCGCCGTTTCGCACGAAAGAAACATGAATTTGTCAGTTTGAATAGTTCAAAACAGCGTTTTTCTATGTTTTTGCAAGTTTAAAACAGCAATTTTATCGTCATTTCTCATAAATCGCTGTTTCGCACGAAAGAAACATGAATTTATCAGTTTGAATAGTTGAAAACAGCGTTTTTCTATGTTTTTGCAAGTTTAAAACAGCAATTTTATCGTCATTTCTCATAAATCGCCGTTTCACACGAAAGAAACATGAATTTGTCAGTTTGAATAGTTCAAAACAGCGTTTTTCTATGTTTTTGCAAGTTTAAAACAGCAATTTTATCGTCATTTCTCATAAATCGCCGTTTCGCACGAAAGAAACATGAATTTGTCAGTTTGAATAGTTCAAAACAGCGTTTTTCTATGTTTTTGCAAGTTTAAAACAGCAATTTTATCGTCATTTCTCATAAATCGCCGTTTCGCACGAAAGAAACATGAATTTATCAGTTTGAATAGTTGAAAACAGCGTTTTTCTATGTTTTTGCAAGTTTAAAACAGCAATTTTATCGTCATTTCTCATAAATCGCAGTTTCACACGAAAGAAACATGAATTTGTCAGTTTGAATAGTTCAAAACAGGGTTTTTCTATGTTTTGGCAAGTTTAAAACAGCAGTTTTATCGTGATTTCACAAAAATCCACCCTTTCAAACGAAAGAAACCTGAATTTATCAGTTTGAATAGTTAAAAACAGCGTTTTTCTATGTTTTTGCAAGTTTAAAACAGCAATTTTATCGTCATTTCTCATAAATCGCCGTTTCACACGAAAGAAACATGAATTTATCAGTTTGAATAGTTGAAAACAGCGTTTTTCTATGTTTTTGCAAGTTTAAAACAGCAATTTTATCGTCATTTCTCATAAATCGCCGTTTCACACGAAAGAAACATGAATTCGTCAGTTTGAATAGTTCAAAACAGCGTTTTTCTATGTTTTTGCAAGATTAAAACAGCAATTTTATCGTCATTTCTCATAAATCGCCGTTTCGCACGAAAGAAACATGAATTTGTCAGTTTGAATAGTTGAAAACAGCGTTTTTCTATGTTTTTGCAAGTTTAAAACAGCAATTTTATCGTCATTTCTCATAAATCGCCGTTTCACACGAAAGAAACTTGAATTTGTCAGTTTGAATAGTTCAAAACAGCGTTTTTCTATGTTTTTGCAAGTTTAAAACAGCAATTTTATCGTAATTTCTCATAAATCGCCGTTTCACACGAAAGAAACATGAATTTGTCAGTTTGAATAGTTAAAACCACGTTTTTCTATGTTTTTGCAAGTTTAAAACGGCAATTTTATCGTCATTTCTCATAAATCGCCGTTTCACACGAAAGAAACATGAATTTGTCAGTTTGAATAGTTCAAAACAGCGTTTTTCTATGTTTTTGCAAGTTTAAAACAGCAATTTTATCGTCATTTCTCATAAATCGCCGTTTCGCACGAAAGAAACATGAATTTGTCAGTTTGAATAGTTGAAAACAGCGTTTTTCTATGTTTTTGCAAGTTTAAAACAGCAATTTTATCGTCATTTCTCATAAATCGCCGTTTCACACGAAAGAAACATGAATTTGTCAGTTTGAATAGTTCAAAACAGCGTTTTTCTATGTTTTTGCAAGTTTAAAACAGCAATTTTATCGTCATTTCTCATAAATCGCCGTTTCGTACGAAAGAAACATGAATTTGTCAGTTTGAATAGTTCAAAACAGCGTTTTTCTATGTTTTTGCAAGTTTAAAACAGCAGTTTTATCGTGATTTCACAAAAATCCACCCTTTCGAACGAAAGAAACCTGATTTTATCAGTTTGAATAGTTAAAAACAGCGTTTTTCTATGTTTTTGCAAGTTTAAAACAGCAATTTTATCGTCATTTCTCATAAATCGCCGTTTCGCACGAAAGAAAAATGAATTTTCAGTTTGAATAGTTCAAAACAGCGTTTTTCTATGTTTTTGCAAGTTTAAAACAGCAATTTTATCGTCATTTCTCATAAATCGCCGTTTCACACGAAAGAAACATGAATTTATCAGTTGAATAGTTGAAAACTGCGTTTTTCTATGTTTTTGCAAGTTTAAAACAGCAATTTTATCGTCATTTCTCATAAATCGCCGTTTCACACGAAAGAAACATGAATTTGTCAGTTTGAATAGTTCAAAACAGCGTTTTTCTATGTTTTTGCAAGTTTAAAACAGCAATTTTATCGTCATTTCTCATAAATCGCCGTTTCACACGAAAGAAACATGAATTTATCAGTTTGAATAGTTGAAAACAGCGTTTTTTTATGTTTTTGCAAGTTTAAAACAGCAATTTTATCGTCATTTCTCATAAATCGCCGTTTCGCACGAAAGAAACATGAATTTGTCAGTTTAAATAGTTCAAAACAGCGTTTTTCTATGTTTTTGCAAGTTTAAAACAGCAATTTTATCGTCATTTCTCATAAATCGCCGTTTCGCACGAAAGAAACATGAATTTTTTAGTTTGAATAGTTCAAAACAGCGTTTTTCTATGTTTTTGCAAGTTTAAAACAGCAATTTTATCGTCATTTCTCTAAAATCGCCGTTTCACACGAAAGAAACATGAATTTGTCAGTTTGAATAGTTCAAAACAGCGTTTTTCTATGTTTTTACAAGTTTAAAACAGCAATTTTATCGTGATTTCTCAAAAATCCACCGGTTTGAACAAAAGAAACCTGAATTTATCAGTTTGAATAGTTAAAAACTGCGTTTTTCTATGTTTTTGCAAGTTTAAAACAGCAATTTTATCGTCATTTCTCATAAATCGCCGTTTCACACGAAAGAAACATGAATTTATCAGTTTGAATAGTTGAAAACAGCGTTTTTCTATGTTTTTGCAAGTTTAAAACAGCAATTTTATCGTCATTTCTCATAAATCGCCGTTTCACACGAAAGAAACATGAATTTATCAGTTGAATAGTTGAAAACTGCGTTTTTCTATGTTTTTGCAAGTTTAAAACAGCAATTTTATCGTCATTTCTCATAAATCGCCGTTTCACACGAAAGAAACATGAATTTGTCAGTTTGAATAGTTCAAAACAGCGTTTTTCTATGTTTTTGCAAGTTTAAAACAGCAATTTTATCGTCATTTCTCATAAATCGCCGTTTCACACGAAAGAAACATGAATTTATCAGTTTGAATAGTTGAAAACAGCGTTTTTTTATGTTTTTGCAAGTTTAAAACAGCAATTTTATCGTCATTTCTCATAAATCGCCGTTTCGCACGAAAGAAACATGAATTTGTCAGTTTAAATAGTTCAAAACAGCGTTTTTCTATGTTTTTGCAAGTTTAAAACAGCAATTTTATCGTCATTTCTCATAAATCGCCGTTTCGCACGAAAGAAACATGAATTTTTTAGTTTGAATAGTTCAAAACAGCGTTTTTCTATGTTTTTGCAAGTTTAAAACAGCAATTTTATCGTCATTTCTCATAAATCGCCGTTTCACACGAAAGAAACATGAATTTGTCAGTTTGAATAGTTCAAAACAGCGTTTTTCTATGTTTTTACAAGTTTAAAACAGCAATTTTATCGTGATTTCTCAAAAATCCACCGGTTTGAACAAAAGAAACCTGAATTTATCAGTTTGAATAGTTAAAAACTGCGTTTTTCTATGTTTTTGCAAGTTTAAAACAGCAATTTTATCGTCATTTCTCATAAATCGCCGTTTCACACGAAAGAAACATGAATTTATCAGTTTGAATAGTTGAAAACAGCGTTTTTCTATGTTTTTGCAAGTTTAAAACAGCAATTTTATCGTCATTTCTCATAAATCGCCGTTTCACACGAAAGAAACATGAATTTGTCAGTTTGAATAGTTCAAAACAGCGTTTTTCTATGTTTTTGCAAGTTTAAAACAGCAATTTTATCGTCATTTCTCATAAATCGCCGTTTCACACGAAAGAAACATGAATTTGTCAGTTTGAATAGTTCAAAACAGCGTTTTTCTATGTTTTTGCAAGTTTAAAACAGCAATTTTATCGTCATTTCTCATAAATCGCCGTTTCACACGAAAGAAACATGAATTTATCAGTTGAATAGTTGAAAACTGCGTTTTTCTATGTTTTTGCAAGTTTAAAACAGCAATTTTATCGTCATTGCTCATAAATCGCCGTTTCACACGAAAGCAACATGAATTCGTCAGTTTGAATAGTTCAAAACAGCGTTTTTCTATGTTTTTGCAAGTTTAAAACAGCAATTTTATCGTCATTTCTCATAAATCGCCGTTTCGCACGAAAGAAACATGAATTTGTAAGTTTGAATAGTTGAAAACAGCGTTTTTCTATGTTTTTGCAAGTTTAAAACAGCAATTTTATCGTCATTTCTCATAAATCGCCGTTTCACACGAAAGAAACTTGAATTTGTCAGTTTGAATAGTTCAAAACAGCGTTTTTCTATGTTTTTGCAAGTTTAAAACAGCAATTTTATCGTAATTTCTCATAAATCGCCGTTTCACACGAAAGAAACATGAATTTGTCAGTTTGAATAGTTAAAAACAACGTTTTTCTATGTTTTTGCAAGTTTAAAACGGCAATTTTATCGTCATTTCTCATAAAACGCCGTTTCACACGAAAGAAACATGAATTTATCAGTTTGAATAGTTGAAAACAGCGTTTTTCTATGTTTTTGCAAGTTTAAAACAGCAATTTTATCGTCATTTCTCATAAATCGCCGTTTCGCACGAAAGAAACATGAATTTTTCAGTTTGAATAGTTGAAAACAGCGTTTTTCTATGTTTTTGCAAGTTTAAAACAGCAATTTCATCGTCATTTCTCATAAATCGCCGTTTCACACGAAAGAAACATGAATTTGTCAGTTTGAATAGTTTAAAACAGCGTTTTTCTATGTTTTTGCAAGTTTAAAACAGCAATTTTATCGTCATTTCTCATAAATCGCCGTTTCGTACGAAAGAAACATGAATTTGTCAGTTTGAATAGTTCAAAACAGCGTTTTTCTATGTTTTTGCAAGTTTAAAACAGCAGTTTTATCGTGATTTCACAAAAATCCACCGTTTCGAACGAAAGAAACCTGAATTTATCAGTTTGAATAGTTAAAAACAGCGTGTTTCTATGTTTTTGCAAGTTTAAAACAGCAATTTTATCGTCATTTCTCATAAATCGCCATTTCACACAAAAGAAACATGAATTTGTCAGTTTGAGTAGTTCAAAACAGCGTTTTTCTATGTTTTTGCAAGTTTAAAACAGCAGTTTTATCGTGATTTTACAAAAATCCACTCTTTCGAACGAAAGAAACCTGAATTTATCAGTTTGAATAGTTAAAAACACCGTTTTTCTATGTTTTTGCAAGTTTAAAACCGCAATTTTATCGTCATTTCTCATAAATCGCCGTTTCACACGAAAGAAACATGAATTTATCAGTTCGAATAGTTGAAAACAGCGTTTTTCCATGTTTTTGCAAGTTTAAAACAGCAATTTTATCGTCATTTCTCATAAATTGCCGTTTCATACGAAAGAAACATGAATTTGTCAGTTTGAATAGTTCAAAACAGCGTTTTTCTATGTTTTTGCAAGTTTAAAACAGCAATTTTATCGTCATTTCTCATAAATCGCCGTTTCGCACGAAAGAAACATGAATTTGTCAGTTTGAATAGTTGAAAACAGCGTTTTTCTATGTTTTTGCAAGTTTAAAACAGCAATTTTATCGTCATTTCTCATAAATCGCCGTTTCACACGAAAGAAACATGAATTTGTCAGTTTGAATAGTTGAAAACAGCGTTTTTCTATGTTTTTGCAAGTTTAAAACAGCAATTTTATCGTCATTGCTCATAAATCGCCGTTTCACACGAAAGAAACATGAATTCGTCAATTTGAATTGTTCAAAACAGGGTTTTTCTATGTTTTTGCATGTTTAAAACAGCAGTTTTATCGTGATTTCACAAAAATCCACCTTTTCGAACGAAAGAAATCTGAATTTATCAGTTTGAATAGTTGAAAACAGCGTTTTTCTATGTTTTTGCAAGTTTAAAACAGCAATTTCATCGTCATTTCTCATAAATCGCCGTTTCACACGAAAGAAACATGAATTTGTCAGTTTGAATAGTTCAAAACAGCGTTTTTCTATGTTTTTGCAAGTTTAAAACAGCAATTTTATCGTCATTTCTCATAAATCGCCGTTTCGTACGAAAGAAACATGAATTTGTCAGTTTGAATAGTTCAAAACAGCGTTTTTCTATGTTTTTGCAAGTTTAAAACAGCAGTTTTATCGTGATTTCACAAAAATCCACCGTTTCGAACGAAAGAAACCTGAATTTATCAGTTTGAATAGTTAAAAACAGCGTGTTTCTATGTTTTTGCAAGTTTAAAACAGCAATTTTATCGTCATTTCTCATAAATCGCCATTTCACACAAAAGAAACATGAATTTGTCAGTTTGAATAGTTCAAAACAGCGTTTTTCTATGTTTTTGCAAGTTTAAAACAGCAGTTTTATCGTGATTTTACAAAAATCCACCCTTTCGAACGAAAGAAACCTGAATTTATCAGTTTGAATAGTTAAAAACACCGTTTTTCTATGTTTTTGCAAGTTTAAAACCGCAATTTTATCGTCATTTCTCATAAATCGCCGTTTCACACGAAAGAAACATGAATTTATCAGTTCGAATAGTTGAAAACAGCGTTTTTCCATGTTTTTGCAAGTTTAAAACAGCAATTTTATCGTCATTTCTCATAAATTGCCGTTTCATACGAAAGAAACATGAATTTGTCAGTTTGAATAGTTCAAAACAGCGTTTTTCTATGTTTTTGCAAGTTTAAAACAGCAATTTTATCGTCATTTCTCATAAATCGCCGTTTCGCACGAAAGAAACATGAATTTGTCAGTTTGAATAGTTGAAAACAGCGTTTTTCTATGTTTTTGCAAGTTTAAAACAGCAATTTTATCGTCATTTCTCATAAATCGCCGTTTCACACGAAAGAAACATGAATTTGTCAGTTTGAATAGTTGAAAACAGCGTTTTTCTATGTTTTTGCAAGTTTAAAACAGCAATTTTATCGTCATTGCTCATAAATCGCCGTTTCACACGAAAGAAACATGAATTCGTCAATTTGAATAGTTCAAAACAGGGTTTTTCTATGTTTTTGCATGTTTAAAACAGCAGTTTTATCGTGATTTCACAAAAATCCACCTTTTCGAACGAAAGAAATCTGAATTTATCAGTTTGAAAAGTTGAAAACAGCGTTTTTCTATGTTTTTGCAAGTTTAAAACTGCAATTTTATCGTTATTTCTCATAAATCGCCGTTTCGCACGAAAGAAAAATGAATTTTCAGTTTGAATAGTTCAAAACAGCGTTTTTCTATGTTTTTGCAAGTTTAAAACAGCAATTTTATCGTCATTTCTCATAAATCGCCGTTTCACACAAAAGAAACATGAATTTATCAGTTAAATAGTTGAAAACAGCGTTTTTCTATGTTTTTGCAAGTTTAAAACAGCAATTTTATCGTCATTTCTCATAAATCGCCGTTTCACACGAAAGAAACATGAATTTGTCAGTTTGAATAGTTCAAAACAGCGTTTTTCAATGTTTTTGCAAGTTTAAAACAGCAATTTTATCGTCATTTCTCATAAATCGCCGTTTCACACGAAAGAAACATGAATTTATCAGTTTGAATAGTTGAAAACAGCGTTTTTCTATGTTTTTGCAAGTTTAAAACAGCAATTTTATCGTCATTTCTCATAAATCGCCGTTTCGCACGAAAGAAACATGAATTTGTCAGTTTGAATAGTTGAAAACAGCGTTTTTCTATGTTTTCGCAAGTTTAAAACAGCAATTTTATCGTCATTTCTCATAAATCGCCGTTTCACACGAAAGAAACATGAATTTGTCAGTTTGAATTGTTCAAAACAGCGTTTTTCTATGTTTTTGCAAGTTTAAAACAGCAATTTTATCGTCATTTCTCATAAATCGCAGTTTCACACGAAAGAAACATGAATTTGTCAGTTTGAATAGTTCAAATCAGGATTTTTCTATGTTTTGGCAAGTTAAAAACAGCAGTTTTATCGTGATTTCACAAAAATCCACCCTTTCAAACGAAAGAAACCTGAATTTATCAGTTTGAATAGTTAAAAACAGCGTTTTTCTATATTTTTGCAAGTTTAAAACAGCAATTTTATCGTCATTTCTCATAAATCGCCGTTTCACACGAAAGAAACATGAATTTATCAGTTTGAATAGTTGAAAACAGCGTTTTTCTATGTTTTTGCAAGTTTAAAACAGCAATTTTATCGTCATTTCTCATAAATCGCCGTTTCACACGAAAGAAACATGAATTTGTCAGTTTGAATAGTTCAAAACAGCGTTTTTCTATGTTTTTGCAAGTTTAAAACAGCAATTTTATCGTCATTTCTCATAAATCGCCGTTTCACACGAAAGAAACATGAATTTGTCAGTTTGAATAGTTCAAAACAGCGTTTTTCTATGTTTTTGCAAGTTTAAAACAGCAATTTTATCGTCATTTCTCATAAATCGCCGTTTCACACGAAAGAAACATGAATTTATCAGTTGAATAGTTGAAAACTGCGTTTTTCTATGTTTTTGCAAGTTTAAAACAGCAATTTTATCGTCATTGCTCATAAATCGCCGTTTCACACGAAAGAAACATGAATTCGTCAGTTTGAATAGTTCAAAACAGCGTTTTTCTATGTTTTTGCAAGTTTAAAACAGCAATTTTATCGTCATTTCTCATAAATCGCCGTTTCGCACGAAAGAAACATGAATTTGTCAGTTTGAATAGTTGAAAACAGCGTTTTTCTATGTTTTTGCAAGTTTAAAACAGCAATTTCATCGTCATTTCTCATAAATCGCCGTTTCACACGAAAGAAACATGAATTCGTCAGTTTGAATAGTTCAAAACAGCGTTTTTCTATGTTTTTGCAAGTTTAAAACAGCAATTTTATCGTCATTTCTCATAAATCGCCGTTTCGCACGAAAGAAACATGAATTTGTCAGTTTGAATAGTTGAAAACAGCGTTTTTCTATGTTTTTGCAAGTTTAAAACAGCAATTTTATCGTCATTTCTCATAAATCGCCGTTTCACACGAAAGAAACTTGAATTTGTCAGTTTGAATAGTTCAAAACAGCGTTTTTCTATGTTTTTGCAAGTTTAAAACAGCAATTTTATCGTAATTTCTCATAAATCGCCGTTTCACACGAAAGAAACATGAATTTGTCAGTTTGAATAGTTAAAAACAACGTTTTTCTATGTTTTTGCAAGTTTAAAACGGCAATTTTATCGTCATTTCTCATAAATCGCCGTTTCACACGAAAGAAACATGAATTTTTCAGTTTGAATAGTTGAAAACAGCGTTTTTCTATGTTTTTGCAAGTTTAAAACAGCAATTTCATCGTCATTTCTCATAAATCGCCGTTTCACACGAAAGAAACATGAATTTGTCAGTTTGAATAGTTCAAAACAGCGTTTTTCTATGTTTTTGCAAGTTTAAAACAGCAATTTTATCGTCATTTCTCATAAATCGCCGTTTCGTACGAAAGAAACATGAATTTGTCAGTTTGAATAGTTCAAAACAGCGTTTTTCTATGTTTTTGCAAGTTTAAAACAGCAGTTTTATCGTGATTTCACAAAAATCCACCGTTTCGAACGAAAGAAACCTGAATTTATCAGTTTGAATAGTTAAAAACAGCGTGTTTCTATGTTTTTGCAAGTTTAAAACAGCAATTTTATCGTCATTTCTCATAAATCGCCATTTCACACAAAAGAAACATGAATTTGTCAGTTTGAATAGTTCAAAACAGCGTTTTTCTATGTTTTTGCAAGTTTAAAACAGCAGTTTTATCGTGATTTTACAAAAATCCACCCTTTCGAACGAAAGAAACCTGAATTTATCAGTTTGAATAGTTAAAAACACCGTTTTTCTATGTTTTTGCAAGTTTAAAACCGCAATTTTATCGTCATTTCTCATAAATCGCCGTTTCACACGAAAGAAACATGAATTTATCAGTTCGAATAGTTGAAAACAGCGTTTTTCCATGTTTTTGCAAGTTTAAAACAGCAATTTTATCGTCATTTCTCATAAATTGCCGTTTCATATGAAAGAAACATGAATTTGTCAGTTTGAATAGTTCAAAACAGCGTTTTTCTATGTTTTTGCAAGTTTAAAACAGCAATTTTATCGTCATTTCTCATAAATCGCCGTTTCGCACGAAAGAAACATGAATTTGTCAGTTTGAATAGTTGAAAACAGCGTTTTTCTATGTTTTTGCAAGTTTAAAACAGCAATTTTATCGTCATTTCTCATAAATCGCCGTTTCACACGAAAGAAACATGAATTTGTCAGTTTGAATAGTTGAAAACAGCGTTTTTCTATGTTTTTGCAAGTTTAAAACAGCAATTTTATCGTCATTGCTCATAAATCGCCGTTTCACACGAAAGAAACATGAATTCGTCAATTTGAATAGTTCAAAACAGGGTTTTTCTATGTTTTTGCATGTTTAAAACAGCAGTTTTATCGTGATTTCACAAAAATCCACCTTTTCGAACGAAAGAAATCTGAATTTATCAGTTTGAAAAGTTGAAAACAGCGTTTTTCTATGTTTTTGCAAGTTTAAAACTGCAATTTTATCGTTATTTCTCATAAATCGCCGTTTCGCACGAAAGAAAAATGAATTTTCAGTTTGAATAGTTCAAAACAGCGTTTTTCTATGTTTTTGCAAGTTTAAAACAGCAATTTTATCGTCATTTCTCATAAATCGCCGTTTCACACAAAAGAAACATGAATTTATCAGTTGAATAGTTGAAAACTGCGTTTTTCTATGTTTTTGCAAGTTTAAAACAGCAATTTTATCGTCATTTCTCATAAATCGCCGTTTCACACGAAAGAAACATGAATTTGTCAGTTTGAATAGTTCAAAACAGCGTTTTTCTATGTTTTTGCAAGTTTAAAACAGCAATTTTATCGTCATTTCTCATAAATCGCCGTTTCACACGAAAGAAACATGAATTTATCAGTTTGAATAGTTGAAAACAGCGTTTTTCTATGTTTTTGCAAGTTTAAAACAGCAATTTTATCGTCATTTCTCATAAATCGCCGTTTCGCACGAAAGAAACATGAATTTGTCAGTTTGAATAGTTGAAAACAGCGTTTTTCTATGTTTTCGCGAGTTTAAAACAGCAATTTTATCGTCATTTCTCATAAATCGCCGTTTCACACGAAAGAAACATGAATTTGTCAG
This sequence comes from Poecilus cupreus, assembly GCA_963942605.1. Lineage (NCBI taxonomy): Eukaryota > Metazoa > Arthropoda > Insecta > Coleoptera > Carabidae > Poecilus > Poecilus cupreus. Next base: position 14,455 of record CAWWDY010002326.1, read on the forward strand.
TTTGAATTGTTCAAAACAGCGTTTTTCTATGTTTTTGCAAGTTTAAAACAGCAATTTTATCGTCATTTCTCATAAATCGCAGTTTCACACGAAAGAAACATGAATTTGTCAGTTTGAATAGTTCAAAACAGGATTTTTCTATGTTTTGGCAAGTTAAAAACAGCAGTTTTATCGTGATTTCACAAAAATCCACCCTTTCAAACGAAAGAAACCTGAATTTATCAGTTTGAATAGTTAAAAACAGCGTTTTTCTATATTTTTGCAAGTTTAAAACAGCAATTTTATCGTCATTTCTCATAAATCGCCGTTTCACACGAAAGAAACATGAATTTATCAGTTTGAATAGTTGAAAACAGCGTTTTTCTATGTTTTTGCAAGTTTAAAACAGCAATTTTATCGTCATTTCTCATAAATCGCCGTTTCACACGAAAGAAACATGAATTTGTCAGTTTGAATAGTTCAAAACAGCGTTTTTCTATGTTTTTGCAAGTTTAAAACAGCAATTTTATCGTCATTTCTCATAAATCGCCGTTTCACACGAAAGAAACATGAATTTGTCAGTTTGAATAGTTCAAAACAGCGTTTTTCTATGTTTTTGCAAGTTTAAAACAGCAATTTTATCGTCATTTCTCATAAATCGCCGTTTCACACGAAAGAAACATGAATTTATCAGTTGAATAGTTGAAAACTGCGTTTTTCTATGTTTTTGCAAGTTTAAAACAGCAATTTTATCGTCATTGCTCATAAATCGCCGTTTCACACGAAAGAAACATGAATTCGTCAGTTTGAATAGTTCAAAACAGCGTTTTTCTATGTTTTTGCAAGTTTAAAACAGCAATTTTATCGTCATTTCTCATAAATCGCCGTTTCGCACGAAAGAAACATGAATTTGTCAGTTTGAATAGTTGAAAACAGCGTTTTTCTATGTTTTTGCAAGTTTAAAACAGCAATTTCATCGTCATTTCTCATAAATCGCCGTTTCACACGAAAGAAACTTGAATTTGTCAGTTTGAATAGTTCAAAACAGCGTTTTTCTATGTTTTTGCAAGTTTAAAACAGCAATTTTATCGTAATTTCTCATAAATCGCCATTTCACACGAAAGAAACATGAATTTGTCAGTTTGAATAGTTAAAAACAACGTTTTTCTATGTTTTTGCAAGTTTAAAACGGCAATTTTATCGTCATTTCTCATAAATCGCCGTTTCACACGAAAGAAACATGAATTTATTAGTTTGAATAGTTGAAAACAGCGTTTTTCTATGTTTTTGCAAGTTTAAAACAGCAATTTTATCGTCATTTCTCATAAATCGCCGTTTCGCACGAAAGAAACATGAATTTTTCAGTTTGAATAGTTGAAAACAGCGTTTTTCTATGTTTTTGCAAGTTTAAAACAGCAATTTTATCGTCATTTCTCATATATCGCCGTTTCACATGAAAGAAACATGAATTTGTCAGTTTGAATAGTTCAAAACAGCGTTTTTCTATGTTTTTGCAAGTTTAAAACAGCAATTTTATCGTCATTTCTCATAAATCGCCGTTTCACACGAAAGAAACATGAATTTGTCAGTTTGAATAGTTCAAAACAGCATTTTTCTATGTTTTTGCAAGTTTAAAACAGCAATTTTATCGTCATTTCTCATAAATCGCCGTTTCACACGAAAGAAACTCGAATTTGTCAGTTTGAATAGTTCAACACAGCGTTTTTCTATGTTTTTGCAAGTTTAAAACAGCAATTTTATCGTAATTTCTCATAAATCGCCGTTTCACACGAAAGAAACATGAATTTGTCAGTTTGAATAGTTAAAAACAACGTTTTTCTATGTTTTTGCAAGTTTAAAACGGCAATTTTATCGTCATTTCTCATAAATCGCCGTTTCACACGAAAGAAACATGAATTTATTAGTTTGAATAGTTGAAAACAGCGTTTTTCTATGTTTTTGCAAGTTTAAAACAGCAATTTTATCGTCATTTCTCATAAATCACCGTTTCGCACGAAAGAAACATGAATTTTTCAGTTTGAATAGTTGAAAACAGCGTTTTTCTATGTTTTTGCAAGTTTAAAACAGCAATTTTATCGTCATTTCTCATAAATCGCCGTTTCACACGAAAGAAACATGAATTTGTCAGTTTGAATAGTTCAAAACAGCGTTTTTCTATGTTTTTGCAAGTTTAAAACAGCAATTTTATCGTCATTTCTCATAAATCGCCGTTTCGTACGAAAGAAACATGAATTTGTCAGTTTGAATAGTTCAAAACAGCGTTTTTCTATGTTTTTGCAAGTTTAAAACAGCAGTTTTATCGTGATTTCACAAAAATCCACCGTTTCGAACGAAAGAAACCTGAATTTATCAGTTTGAATAGTTAAAAACAGCGTGTTTCTATGTTTTTGCAAGTTTAAAACAGCAATTTTATCGTCATTTCTCATAAATCGCCATTTCACACAAAAGAAACATGAATTTGTCAGTTTGAATAGTTCAAAACAGCGTTTTTCTATGTTTTTGCAAGTTTAAAACAGCAGTTTTATCGTGATTTTACAAAAATCCACCCTATCGAACGAAAGAAACCTGAATTTATCAGTTTGAATAGTTAAAAACACCGTTTTTCTATGTTTTTGCAAGTTTAAAACCGCAATTTTATCGTCATTTCTCATAAATCGCCGTTTCACACGAAAGAAACATGAATTTGTCAGTTTGAATAGTTGAAAACAGCGTTTTTCCATGTTTTTGCAAGTTTAAAACAGCAATTTTATCGTCATTTCTCATAAATTGCCGTTTCATACGAAAGAAACATGAATTTGTCAGTTTGAATAGTTCAAAACAGCGTTTTTCTATGTTTTTGCAAGTTTAAAACAGCAATTTTATCGTCATTTCTCATAAATCGCCGTTTCGCACGAAAGAAACATGAATTTGTCAGTTTGAATAGTTGAAAACAGCGTTTTTCTATGTTTTTGCAAGTTTAAAACAGCAATTTTATCGTCATTTCTCATAAATCGCCGTTTCACACGAAAGAAACATGAATTTGTCAGTTTGAATAGTTGAAAACAGCGTTTTTCTATGTTTTTGCAAGTTTAAAACAGCAATTTTATCGTCATTGCTCATAAATCGCCGTTTCACACGAAAGAAACATGAATTCGTCAATTTGAATAGTTCAAAACAGGGTTTTTCTATGTTTTTGCATGTTTAAAACAGCAGTTTTATCGTGATTTCACAAAAACCCACCTTTTCGAACGAAAGAAATCTGAATTTATCAGTTTGAATAGTTGAAAACAGCGTTTTTCTATGTTTTTGCAAGTTTAAAACTGCAATTTTATCGCTATTTTTCATAAATCGCCTTTTCGCACGAAAGAAAAATGAATTTTCAGTTTGAATAGTTCAAAACAGCGTTTTTCTAAGTTTTTGCAAGTTTAAAACAGCAATTTTATCGTCATTTCTCATAAATCGCCGTTTCACACGAAAGAAACATGAATTTATCAGTTGAATAGTTGAAAACTGCGTTTTTCTATGTTTTTGCAAGTTTAAAACAGCAATTTTATCGTCATTTCTCATAAATCGCCGTTTCACACGAAAGAAACATGAATTTGTCAGTTTGAATAGTTCAAAACAGCGTTTTTCTATGTTTTTGCAAGTTTAAAACAGCAATTTTATCGTCATTTCTCATAAATCGCCGTTTCATACGAAAGAAACATGAATTTATCAGTTTGAATAGTTGAAAACAGCGTTTTTCTATGTTTTTGCAAGTTTAAAACAGCAATTTTATCGTCATTTCTCATAAATCACCGTTTCGCACGAAAGAAACATGAATTTGTCAGTTTGAATAGTTGAAAACAGCGTTTTTCTATGTTTTCGCAAGTTTAAAACAGCAATTTTATCGTCATTTCTCATAAATCGCCGTTTCACACGAAAGAAACATGAATTTGTCAGTTTGAATTGTTCAAAACAGCGTTTTTCTATGTTTTTGCAAGTTTAAAACAGCAATTTTATCGTCATTGCTCATAAATCGCCGTTTCACACGAAAGAAACATGAATTCGTCAGTTTGAATAGTTCAAAACAGCGTTTTTCTATGTTTTTGCAAGTTTAAAACAGCAATTTTATCGTCATTTCTCATAAATCGCCGTTTCGCACGAAAGAAACATGAATTTGTCAGTTTGAATAGTTGAAAACAGCGTTTTTCTATGTTTTTGCAAGTTTAAAACAGCAATTTTATCGTCATTTCTCATAAATCGCCGTTTCACACGAAAGAAACTTGAACTTGTCAGTTTGAATAGTTCAAAACAGCGTTTTTCTATGTTTTTGCAAGTTTAAAACAGCAATTTTATCGTAATTTCTCATAAATCGCCGTTTCACACGAAAGAAACATGAATTTGTCAGTTTGAATAGTTAAAAACAACGTTTTTCTATGTTTTTGCAAGTTTAAAACGGCAATTTTATCGTCATTTCTCATAAATCGCCGTTTCACACGAAAGAAACATGAATTTATCAGTTTGAATAGTTGAAAACAGCGTTTTTCTATGTTTTTGCAAGTTTAAAACAGCAATTTTATCGTCATTTCTCATAAAACGCCGTTTCGCACGAAAGAAACATGAATTTTTCTGTTTGAATAGTTGAAAACAGCGTTTTTCTATGTTTTTGCAAGTTTAAAACAGCAATTTCATCGTCATTTCTCATAAATCGCCGTTTCACACGAAAGAAACATGAATTTGTCAGTTTGAATAGTTCAAAACAGCGTTTTTCTATGTTTTTGCAAGTTTAAAACAGCAATTTTATCGTCATTTCTCATAAATCGCCGTTTCGTACGAAAGAAACATGAATTTGTCAGTTTGAATAGTTCAAAACAGCGTTTTTCTATGTTTTTGCAAGTTTAAAACAGCAGTTTTATCGTGATTTCACAAAAATCCACCGTTTCGAACGAAAGAAACCTGAATTTATCAGTTTGAATAGTTAAAAACAGCGTGTTTCTATGTTTTTGCAAGTTTAAAACAGCAATTTTATCGTCATTTCTCATAAATCGCCATTTCACACAAAAGAAACATGAATTTGTCAGTTTGAATAGTTCAAAACAGCGTTTTTCTATGTTTTTGCAAGTTTAAAACAGCAGTTTTATCGTGATTTTACAAAAATCCACCCTTTCGAACGAAAGAAACCTGAATTTATCAGTTTGAATAGTTAAAAACACCGTTTTTCTATGTTTTTGCAAGTTTAAAACCGCAATTTTATCGTCATTTCTCATAAATCGCCGTTTCACACGAAAGAAACATGAATTTATCAGTTCGAATAGTTGAAAACAGCGTTTTTCCATGTTTTTGCAAGTTTAAAACAGCAATTTTATCGTCATTTCTCATAAATTGCCGTTTCATACGAAAGAAACATGAATTTGTCAGTTTGAATAGTTCAAAACAGCGTTTTTCTATGTTTTTGCAAGTTTAAAACAGCAATTTTATCGTCATTTCTCATAAATCGCCGTTTCGCACGAAAGAAACATGAATTTGTCAGTTTGAATAGTTGAAAACAGCGTTTTTCTATGTTTTTGCAAGTTTAAAACAGCAATTTTATCGTCATTTCTCATAAATCGCCGTTTCACACGAAAGAAACATGAATTTGTCAGTTTGAATAGTTGAAAACAGCGTTTTTCTATGTTTTTGCAAGTTTAAAACAGCAATTTTATCGTCATTGCTCATAAATCGCCGTTTCACACGAAAGAAACATGAATTCGTCAATTTGAATAGTTCAAAACAGGGTTTTTCTATGTTTTTGCATGTTTAAAACAGCAGTTTTATCGTGATTTCACAAAAATCCACCTTTTCGAACGAAAGAAATCTGAATTTATCAGTTTGAAAAGTTGAAAACAGCGTTTTTCTATGTTTTTGCAAGTTTAAAACTGCAATTTTATCGTTATTTCTCATAAATCGCCGTTTCGCACGAAAGAAAAATGAATTTTCAGTTTGAATAGTTCAAAACAGCGTTTTTCTATGTTTTTGCAAGTTTAAAACAGCAATTTTATCGTCATTTCTCATAAATCGCCGTTTCACACGAAAGAAACATGAATTTATCAGTTGAATAGTTGAAAACTGCGTTTTTCTATGTTTTTGCAAGTTTAAAACAGCAATTTTATCGTCATTTCTCATAAATCGCCGTTTCACACGAAAGAAACATGAATTTGTCAGTTTGAATAGTTCAAAACAGCGTTTTTCTATGTTTTTGCAAGTTTAAAACAGCAATTTTATCGTCGTTTCTCATAAATCGCCGTTTCACACGAAAGAAACATGAATTTATCAGTTTGAATAGTTGAAAACAGCGTTTTTCTATGTTTTTGCAAGTTTAAAACAGCAATTTTATCGTCATTTCTCATAAATCGCCGTTTCGCACGAAAGAAACATGAATTTGTCAGTTTGAATAGTTGAAAACAGCGTTTTTTCTATGTTTTCGCAAGTTTAAAACAGCAATTTTATCGTCATTTCTCATAAATCGCCGTTTCACACGAAAGAAACATGAATTTGTCAGTTTGAATTGTTCAAAACAGCGTTTTTCTATGTTTTTGCAAGTTTAAAACAGCAATTTTATCGTCATTTCTCATAAATCGCAGTTTCACACGAAAGAAACATGAATTTGTCAGTTTGAATAGTTCAAAACAGGGTTTTTCTATGTTTTGGCAAGTTAAAAACAGCAGTTTTATCGTGATTTCACAAAAATCCACCCTTTCAAACGAAAGAAACCTGAATTTATCAGTTTGAATAGTTAAAAACAGCGTTTTTCTATATTTTTGCAAGTTTAAAACAGCAATTTTATCGTCATTTCTCATAAATCGCCGTTTCACACGAAAGAAACATGAATTTATCAGTTTGAATAGTTGAAAACAGCGTTTTTCTATGTTTTTGCAAGTTTAAAACAGCAATTTTATCGTCATTTCTCATAAATCGCCGTTTCACACGAAAGAAACATGAATTTGTCAGTTTGAATAGTTCAAAACAGCGTTTTTCTATGTTTTTTGCAAGTTTAAAACAGCAATTTTATCGTCATTTCTCATAAATCGCCGTTTCACACGAAAGAAACATGAATTTGTCAGTTTGAATAGTTCAAAACAGCGTTTTTCTATGTTTTTGCAAGTTTAAACAGCAATTTTATCGTCATTTCTCATTAATCGCCGTTTCACACGAAAGAAACATGAATTTATCAGTTGAATAGTTGAAAACTGCGTTTTTCTATGTTTTTGCAGTTTAAAACAGCAATTTTTATCGTCATTGCTCATAAATCGCCGTTTCACACGAAAGAAACATGAATTCGTCAGTTTGAATAGTTCAAAACAGCGTTTTTCTATGTTTTTGCAAGTTTAAAACAGCAATTTTATCGTCATTTCTCATAAATCGCCGTTTCGCACGAAAGAAACATGAATTTGTCAGTTTGAATAGTTGAAAACAGCGTTTTTCTATGTTTTTGCAAGTTTAAAACAGCAATTTTATCGTCATTTCTCATAAATCGCCGTTTCACACGAAAGAAACTTGAATTTGTCAGTTTGAATAGTTCAAAACAGCGTTTTTCTATGTTTTTGCAAGTTTAAAACAGCAATTTTATCGTAATTTCTTATAAATCGCCGTTTCACACGAAAGAAACATGAATTTGTCAGTTTGAATAGTTAAAAACAACGTTTTTTCTATGTTTTTTGCAAGTTTAAAAACGGCAATTTTATCGTCATTTCTCATAAATCGCCGTTTCACACGAAAGAAACATGAATTTATTAGTTTGAATAGTTGAAAACAGCGTTTTTTCTATGTTTTTGCAAGTTTAAAACAGCAATTTTATCGTCATTTCTCATAAATCGCCGTTTCGCACGAAAGAAACATGAATTTTTCAGTTTTGAATAGTTGAAAACAGCGTTTTTCTATGTTTTTGCAAGTTTAAAACAGCAATTTTATCGTCATTTCTCATATATCGCCGTTTCACATGAAAGAAACATGAATTTGTCAGTTTGAATAGTTCAAAACAGCGTTTTTCTATGTTTTTGCAAGTTTAAAACAGCAATTTTATCGTCATTTCTCATAAATCGCCGTTTCACACGAAAGAAACATGAATTTGTCAGTTTGAATAGTTCAAAACAGCATTTTTCTATGTTTTTGCAAGTTTAAAACAGCAATTTTTATCGTCATTTCTCATAAATCGCCGTTTCACACGAAAGAAACTTGAATTTGTCAGTTTGAATAGTTCAAAACAGCGTTTTTCTATGTTTTTGCAAGTTTAAAACAGCAATTTTATCGTAATTTCTCATAAATCGCCGTTTCACACGAAAGAAACATGAATTTGTCAGTTTGAATAGTTAAAAACAACGTTTTTCTATGTTTTTGCAAGTTTAAAACGGCAATTTTATCGTCATTTCTCTAAATCGCCGTTTCACACGAAAGAAACATGAATTTATTAGTTTGAATAGTTGAAAACAGCGTTTTTCTATGTTTTTGCAAGTTTAAAACAGCAATTTTATCGTCATTTCTCATAAATCACCGTTTCGCACGAAAGAAACATGAATTTTTCAGTTTGAATAGTTGAAAACAGCGTTTTTCTATGTTTTTTGCAAGTTTAAAACAGTAATTTTATCGTCATTTCTCATAAATCGCCGTCTCACACGAAAGAAACATGAATTTGTCAGTTTGAATATTTCAAAACAGCGTTTTTCTATGTTTTTGCAAGTTTAAAACAGCAATTTTATCGTCATTTCTCATAAATCGCCGTTTCGTACGAAAGAAACATGAATTTGTCAGTTTGAATAGTTCAAAACAGCGTTTTTCCTATGTTTTTGCAAGTTTAAAACAGCAGTTTTATCGTGATTTCACAAAAATCCACCGTTTCGAACGAAAGAAACCTGAATTTATCAGTTTGAATAGTTAAAAACAGCGTGTTTCTATGTTTTTGCAAGTTTAAAACAGCAATTTTATCGTCATTTCTCATAAATCGCCATTTCACACAAAAGAAACATGAATTTGTCAGTTTGAATAGTTCAAAACAGCGTTTTTCTATGTTTTTGCAAGTTTTAAAACAGCAGTTTTATCGTGATTTTACAAAAATCCACCCTTTCGAACGAAAGAAAAATGAATTTATCAGTTTGAATAGTTAAAAACACCGTTTTTCTATGTTTTTGCAAGTTTTAAAACCGCAATTTTATCGTCATTTCTCATAAATCGCCGTTTCACACGAAAGAAACATGAATTTATCAGTTTGAATAGTTGAAAACAGCGTTTTTCCATGTTTTTGCAAGTTTTAAAACAGCAATTTTATCGTCATTTCTCATAAATTGCCGTTTCATACGAAAGAAACATGAATTTGTCAGTTTGAATAGTTCAAAACAGCGTTTTTCTATGTTTTTGCAAGTTTAAAACAGCAATTTTATCGTCATTTCTCATAAATCGCCGTTTCGCACGAAAGAAACATGAATTTGTCAGTTTGAATAGTTGAAAACAGCGTTTTTCTATGTTTTTGCAAGTTTAAAACAGCAATTTTATCGTCATTTCTCATAAATCGCCGTTTCACACGAAAGAAACATGAATTTGTCAGTTTGAATAGTTGAAAACAGCGTTTTTTCTATGTTTTTGCAAGTTTAAAACAGCAATTTTATCGTCATTGCTCATAAATCGCCGTTTCACACGAAAGAAACATGAATTCGTCAATTTGAATAGTTCAAAACAGGGTTTTTCTATGTTTTTGCATGTTTAAAAACAGCAGTTTTATCGTGATTTCACAAAAACCCACCTTTTCGAACGAAAGAAATCTGAATTTATCAGTTTGAATAGTTGAAAACAGCGTTTTTTCTATGTTTTTGCAAGTTTAAAACTGCAATTTTATCGCTATTTTTCATAAATCGCCGTTTTCGCACGAAAGAAAAATGAATTTTCAGTTTGAATAGTTCAAAACAGCGTTTTTCTAAGTTTTTGCAAGTTTAAAACAGCAATTTTATCGTCATTTCTCATAAATCGCCGTTTCACACGAAAGAAACATGAATTTATCAGTTGAATAGTTGAAAACTGCGTTTTTCTATGTTTTTGCAAGTTTAAAACAGCAATTTTATCGTCATTTCTCATAAATCGCCGTTTCACACGAAAGAAACATGAATTTGTCAGTTTGAATAGTTCAAAACAGCGTTTTTCTATGTTTTTGCAAGTTTAAAACAGCAATTTTATCGTCATTTCTCATAAATCGCCGTTTCACACGAAAGAAACATGAATTTATCAGTTTGAATAGTTGAAAACAGCATTTTTCTATGTTTTTGCAAGTTTAAAACAGCAATTTTATCGTCATTTCTCATAAATCGCCGTTTCGCACGAAAGAAACATGAATTTGTCAGTTTGAATAGTTGAAAACAGCGTTTTTCTATGTTTTCGCAAGTTTAAAACAGCAATTTTATCGTCATTTCTCATAAATCGCCGTTTCACACGAAAGAAACATGAATTTGTCAGTTTGAATTGTTCAAAACAGCGTTTTTCTATGTTTTTGCAAGTTTAAAACAGCAATTTTATCGTCATTGCTCATAAATCGCCGTTTCACACGAAAGAAACATGAATTCGTCAGTTTGAATAGTTCAAAACAGCGTTTTTCTATGTTTTTGCAAGTTTTAAAACAGCAATTTTATCGTCATTTCTCATAAATCGCCGTTTCGCACGAAAGAAACATGAATTTGTCAGTTTGAATAGTTGAAAACAGCGTTTTTCTATGTTTTTGCAAGTTTAAAACAGCAATTTTATCGTCATTTCTCATAAATCGGCGTTTCACACAAAAGAAACTTGAATTTGTCAGTTTGAATAGTTTCAAAACAGCGTTTTTCTATGTTTTTGCAAGTTTTAAAACAGCAATTTTATCGTCATTTCTCATAAATCGCCGTTTCGCACGAAAGAAACATGAATTTTTCAGTTTGAATAGTTGAAAACAGCGTTTTTCTATGTTTTTGCAAGTTTAAAACAGCAATTTTATCGTCATTTCTCATAAATCGCCGTTTCACACGAAAGAAACATGAATTTGTCAGTTTGAATAGTTCAAAACAGTGTTTTTCTATGTTTTTGCAAGTTTTAAAACAGCAGTTTTATCGTGATTTCACAAAAATCCACCGTTTCGAACGAAAGAAACCTGAATTTATCAGTTTGAATAGTTAAAAACAGCGTGTTTCTATGTTTTTGCAAGTTTAAAACAGCAATTTTATCGTCATTTCTCATAAATCGCCATTTCACACAAAAGAAACATGAATTTGTCAGTTTGAATAGTTCAAAACAGTGTTTTTTCTATGTTTTTGCAAGTTTAAAACAGCAGTTTTATCGTGATTTTACAAAAATCCACCCTTTCGAACGAAAGAAACCTGATTTTATTAGTTTTGAATAGTTAAAAACACCGTTTTTCTATGTTTTTGCAAGTTTAAAACCGCAATTTTATCGTCATTTCTCATAAATCGCCGTTTCACACGAAAGAAACATGAATTTATCAGTTTGAATAGTTGAAAACAGCGTTTTCCATGTTTTTGCAAGTTTAAAACAGCAATTTTATCGTCATTTCTCATAAATTGCCGTTTCATACGAAAGAAACATGAATTTGTCAGTTTGAATAGTTCAAAACAGCGTTTTTCTATGTTTTTGCAAGTTTAAAACAGCAATTTTATCGTCATTGCTCATAAATCGCCGTTTCACACGAAAGAAACATGAATTCGTCAATTTGAATAGTTCAAAACAGGGTTTTTCTATGTTTTTGCATGTTTAAAACAGCAGTTTTATCGTGATTTCACAAAAATCCACCTTTTCGAACGAAAGAAATCTGAATTTATCAGTTTGAATAGTTGAAAACAGCGTTTTTTCTATGTTTTTGCAAGTTTAAAACTGCAATTTTATCGCTATTTCTCATAAATCGCCCGTTTCGCACGAAAGAAAAATGAATTTTCAGTTTGAATAGTTCAAAACAGCGTTTTTTCTATGTTTTTGCAAGTTTAAAACAGCAATTTTATCGTCATTTCTCATAAATCGCCGTTTCACACGAAAGAAACATGAATTTATCAGTTGAATAGTTGAAAACTGCGTTTTTCTATGTTTTTGCAAGTTTAAAACAGTAATTTTATCGTCATTTCTCATAAATCGCCGTTTCACACGAAATAAACATGAATTTGTCAGTTTGAATAGTTCAAAACAGCGTTTTTCTATGTTTTTGCAAGTTTAAAACAGCAATTTTATCGTCATTTCTCATAAAACGCCGTTTCACACGAAAGAAACATGAATTTATCAGTTTGAATAGTTCAAAACAGCGTTTTTCTATGTTTTTGCAAGTTTAAAACAGCAATTTTATCGTCATTTCTCATAAATCGCCGTTTCGCACGAAAGAAACATGAATTTGTCAGTTTGAATAGTTGAAAACAGCGTTTTTCTATGTTTTTGCAAGTTTAAAACAGCAATTTTATCGTCATTTCTCATAAATCGCCGTTTCACACGAAAGAAACTTGAATTTGTCAGTTTGAATAGTTCAAAACAGCGTTTTTCTATGTTTTTGCAAGTTTAAAACAGCAATTTTATCGTCATTTCTCATAAATCGCCGTTTCACACGAAATAAACATGAATTTGTCAGTTTGAATAGTTCAAAACAGCGTTTTTCTATGTTTTTGCAAGTTTAAAACAGCAATTTTATCGTCATTTCTCATAAATCGCCGTTTCGCACGAAAGAAACATGAATTTGTCAGTTTGAATAGTTGAAAACAGCGTTTTTTCTATGTTTTTGCAAGTTTAAAACAGCAATTTTATCGTCATTTCTCATAAATCGCCGTTTCACACGAAAGAAACTTGAATTTGTCAGTTTGAATAGTTCAAAACAGCGTTTTTTCTATGTTTTTGCAAGTTTAAAACAGCAGTTTTATCGTGATTTCACAAAAATCCACCGTTTCGAACGAAAGAAACCTGAATTTATCAGTTTGAATAGTTAAAAACAGCGTGTTTCTATGTTTTTGCAAGTTTAAAACAGCAATTTTATCGTCATTTCTCATAAATCGCCATTTCACACAAAAGAAACATGAATTTGTCAGTTTGAATAGTTCAAAACAGTGTTTTTCTATGTTTTTGCAAGTTTTAAAACAGCAGTTTTATCGTGATTTTACAAAAATCCACCCTTTCGAACGAAAGAAACCTGAATTTATCAGTTTGAATAGTTAAAAACACCGTTTTTCTATGTTTTTGCAAGTTTAAAACCGCAATTTTATCGTCATTTCTCATAAATCGCCGTTTCACACGAAAGAAACATGAATTTATCAGTTTGAATAGTTGAAAACAGCGTTTTTCCATGTTTTTGCAAGTTTAAAACAGCAATTTTATCGTCATTTCTCATAAATTGCCGTTTCATACGAAAGAAACATGAATTTGTCAGTTTGAATAGTTCAAAACAGCGTTTTTCTATGTTTTTGCAAGTTTAAAACAGCAATTTTATCGTCATTTCTCATAAATCGCCGTTTCGCACGAAAGAAACATGAATTTGTCAATTTGAATAGTTGAAAACAGCGTTTTTCTATGTTTTTGCAAGTTTAAAACAGCAATTTTATCGTCATTTCTCATAAATCGCCGTTTCACACGAAAGAAACATGAATTTGTCAGTTTGAATAGTTGAAAACAGCGTTTTTCTATGTTTTTGCAAGTTTAAAACAGCAATTTTATCGTCATTGCTCATAAATCGCCGTTTCACACGAAAGAAACATGAATTCGTCAATTTGAATAGTTCAAAACAGGGTTTTTCTATGTTTTTGCATGTTTAAAACAGCAGTTTTATCGTGATTTCACAAAAATCCACCTTTTCGAACGAAAGAAATCTGAATTTATCAGTTTGAATAGTTGAAAACAGCGTTTTTCTATGTTTTTGCAAGTTTAAAACTGCAATTTTATCGCTATTTCTCATAAATCGCCGTTTCGCACGAAAGAAAAATGAATTTTCAGTTTGAATAGTTCAAAACAGCGTTTTTCTATGTTTTTGCAAGTTTAAAACAGCAATTTTATCGTCATTTCTCATAAATCGCCGTTTCACACGAAAGAAACATGAATTTATCAGTTGAATAGTTGAAAACTGCGTTTTTCTATGTTTTTGCAAGTTTAAAACAGCAATTTTATCGTCATTTCTCATAAATCGCCGTTTCACACGAAAGAAACATGAATTTGTTAGTTTGAATAGTTCAAAACAGCGTTTTTTCTATGTTTTTGCAAGTTTAAAACAGCAATTTTATCGTCATTTCTCATAAATCGCCGTTTCACACGAAAGAAACATGAATTTATCAGTTTGAATAGTTGAAAACAGCGTTTTTCTATGTTTTTGCAAGTTTAAAACAGCAATTTTATCGTCATTTCTCATAAATCGCCGTTTCGCACGAAAGAAACATGAATTTGTCAGTTTGAATAGTTGAAAACAGCGTTTTTCTATGTTTTCGCAAGTTTAAAACAGCAATTTTATCGTCATTTCTCATAAATCGCCGTTTCACACGAAAGAAACATGAATTTGTCAGTTTGAATTGTTCAAAACAGCGTTTTTTTCTATGTTTTTGCAAGTTTTAAAACAGCAATTTTATCGTCATTTCTCATAAATCGCAGTTTCACACGAAAGAAACATGAATTTGTCAGTTTTGAATAGTTCAAAACAGGGTTTTTCTATGTTTTGGCAAGTTTAAAACAGCAGTTTTATCGTGATTTCACAAAACTCCACCCTTTCAAACGAAAAAAAACCTGAATTTATCAGTTTGAATAGTTAAAAACAGCGTTTTTTCTATGTTTTTGCAAGTTTAAAACAGCAATTTTATCGTCATTTCTCGTAAATCGCCGTTTCACACGAAAGAAACATGAATTTTTCAGTTTGAATAGTTGAAAACAGCGTTTTTCTATGTTTTTGCAAGTTTAAAACAGCAATTTTATCGTCATTTCTCATAAATCGCCGTTTCACACGAAAGAAACATGAATTTGTCAGTTTGAATAGTTCAAAACAGCGTTTTTCTATGTTTTTGCAAGTTTAAAACAGCAATTTTATCGTCATTTCTCATAAATCGCCGTTTCACACGAAAGAAACATGAATTTGTCAGTTTGAATAGTTCAAAACAGGGGCTTTTCTATGTTTTTGCAAGTTTAAAACAGCAGTTTTATTGTGATTTCACAAAAATCCACTCTTTCGAACGAAAGAAACCTGATTTTATCAGTTTGAATAGTTAAAAACAGCGTTTTTTCTATGTTTTTGCAAGTTTAAAACAGCAATTTTATCGTCATTTCTCATAAATCGCCGTTTCACACGAAAGAAATATGAAGTTATCAGTTTGAATAGTTGAAAACAGCGTTTTTTCTATGTTTTTGCAAGTTTAAAACAGCAATTTTATCGTCATTTCTCATAAATCGCCGTTTCACACGAAAGAAACATGAATTTGTCAGTTTGAATAGTTGAAAACTGCGTTTTTCTACGTTTTTGCAAGTTTAAAACAGCAATTTTATCGTCATTTCTCATAAATCGCCGTTTCGCACGAAAGAAACATGAATTTGTCAGATTTAATAGTTCAAAACAGCGTTTTTCTATGTTTTTGCAAGTTTAAAACAGCAGTTTTATTGTGATTTCACAAAAATCCACCGTTTCGAACGAAAGAAACCTGAATTTGTCAGTTTGAATAGTTAAAAACACGTTTTTCTATGTTTTTGCAAGTTTAAAACAGCAATTTTATCGTCATTTCTAATAAATCGCCGTTTCACACGAAAGAAACATGAATTTATCAAATTGAATAGTTGAAAACAGCGTTTTTCTATGTTTTTGCAAGTTTTAAAACAGCAATTTTATCGTCATTTCTCATAAATCGCCGTTTCACACGAAAGAAACATGAATTTGTCAGTTTGAATAGTTCAAAACAGCGTTTTTCTATGTTTGTTTTGCAAGTTTAAAACAGCAATTTTATCGTCATTTCTCATAAATCGCCGTTTCACATGAAAGAAACATGAATTTGTCAGTTTGAATAATTCAAAACAGCGTTTTTTCTATGTTTTTGCAAGTTTAAAACAGCAATTTTATCGTAATTTCTCATAAATCGCCGTTTCACACGAAAGAAACATGAATTTGTCAGTTTGAATAGTAAAAAACAGCGTTTTTCTATGTTTTTGCAAGTTTAAAACAGCAATTTTATCGTCATTTCTCATAAATCGCCGTTTCGCACGAAAGAAACATGAATTTATTAGTTTGAATAGTTGAAAACAGCGTTTTTCTATGTTTTTGCAAGTTTTAAAACAGCAATTTTATCGTCATTTCTCATAAATCGCCGTTTCACACGAAAGAAACATGAATTTGTCAGTTTGAATAGTTCAAAACAGCGTTTTTCTATGTTTTTGCAAGTTTAAAACAGCAATTTTATCGTCATTTCTCATAAATCGCCGTTTCACACGAAAGAAACATGAATTTGTCAGTTTGAATAGTTCAAAACAGGGCTTTTCTATGTTTTTGCAAGTTTAAAACAGCAGTTTTATTGTGATTTCACAAAAATCCACTCTTTCGAACGAAAGAAACCTGATTTTATCAGTCTTGAATAGTTAAAAACAGCGTTTTTCTATGTTTTTGCAAGTTTTAAAACAGCAATTTTATCGTCATTTCTCATAAATCGCCGTTTCACACGAAAGAAATATGAATTTATCAGTTTGAATAGTTGAAAACAGCGTTTTTCTATGTTTTTGCAAGTTTAAAACAGCAATTTTATCGTCATTTCTCATAAATCGCCGTTTCACACGAAAGAAACATGAATTTGTCAGTTTGAATAGTTGAAAACTGCGTTTTTTCTACGTTTTTGCAAGTTTAAAACAGCAATTTTATCGTCATTTCTCATAAATCGCCGTTTCGCACGAAAGAAACATGAATTTGTCAGATTTAATAGTTCAAAACAGCGTTTTTCTATGTTTTTGCAAGTTTAAAACAGCAGTTTTATTGTGATTTCACAAAAATCCACCGTTTCGAACGAAAGAAACCTGAATTTGTCAGTTTGAATAGTTAAAAACACGTTTTTCTATGTTTTTGCAAGTTTAAAACAGCAATTTTATCGTCATTTCTAATAAATCGCCGTTTCACACGAAAGAAACATGAATTTATCAAATTGAATAGTTGAAAACAGCGTTTTTCTATGTTTTTGCAAGTTTAAAACAGCAATTTTATCGTCATTTCTCATAAATCGCCGTTTCACACGAAAGAAACATGAATTTGTCAGTTTGAATAGTTCAAAACAGCGTTTTTCTATGTTTTTGCAAGTTTTAAAACAGCAATTTTATCGTCATTTCTCATAAATCGCCGTTTCACATGAAAGAAACATGAATTTGTCAGTTTGAATAATTCAAACAGCGTTCTCATAAATCGCCGTTTC
>CAWWDY010002327.1:0-35022 GCA_963942605.1 Poecilus cupreus
GACGATAAAATTGCTGTTTTAAACTTGCAAAAACATAGAAAAACGCTGTTTTGAACTATTCAAACTGACAAATTCATGTTTCTTTCGTGTGAAACGGCGATTTATGACAAATGACGATAAAATTGCTGTTTTTACTTGCAAAAACATAGAAAAACGCTGTTTTCAACTATTCAAACTGATAAATTCATGTTTCTTTCGTGTGAAACGGCGATTTATGAGAAATGACGATAAATTGCTGTTTTAAACTTGCAAAAACATAGAAAACGCTGTTTTCAACTATTCAAACTGATAAATTCATGTTTCTTTCGTGTGAAACGGCGATTTATGAGAAATGACGATAAAAATGCTGTTTTAAACTTGCAAAAACATAGTAAAACGCTGTTTTGAACTATTCAAACTGACAAATTCATGTTTCTTTCGTGTGAAACGACGAATTATGAGAAATGACGATAAATTGCTGTTTTAAACTTGCAAAACATAGAAAAACGCTGTTTTGAACTATTCAAACTGACAAATTCATGTTTCTTTCGTGTGAAACGGCGATTTATGAGAAATGACGATAAAATTGCTGTTTTAACTTGCGAAAACATAGAAAAACGCTGTTTTTAACTATTCAAACTGATAAATTCAGGTTTCTTTCGTGCGAAACGGCGATTTATGAGAAATGACGATAAAATTGCTGTTTAAACTTGCAAAAACATAGAAAAACGCTGTTTTTAACTATTCAAACTGATAAATTCAGGTTTCTTTCGTTCGTAACGGTGGATTTTTGTGAAATCACAATAAAACTGCTGTTTTAAACTTGCAAAAACATAGAAAAACGCTGTTTTGACTATTCAAACTGACAAATTCATGTTTCTCTCGTGTGAAACGGCGATTTATAAGAAATGACGATAAAATTGCTGTTTTAAACTTGCAAAAACATATTAAAACGCTGTTTTGAACTATTCAAACTGACAAATTCATGTGTCTTTCGTGTGAAACGGCGATTTATGAGAAATGACGATAAAATTGCTATTTTAATCTTGCAAAAACATAGAAAAACGCTGTTTTTAACTATTCAAACTGATAAATTCAGGTTTCTTTTGTTCGTAACGGTGGATTTTTGTGAAATCACAATAAAACTGCTGTTTTAAACTTGCAAAAACATAGAAAAACGCTGTTTTGAACTATTCAAACTGACAAATTCATGTTTCTTTCGTGTGAAACGGCGATTTATAAGAAATGACGATGAAATTGCTGTTTTAAACTTGCAAAAACATAGTAAAACGCTGTTTTGAACTATTCAAACTGACAAATTCATGTTTCTTTCGTGTGAAACGGCGATTTATGAAAAATGACGATAAAATTGCTATTTTAAACTTGCAAAAACATAAAAAAACGCTGTTTTTAACTATTCAAACTGATAAATTCAGGTTTCTTTCGTTCGAAACGGTGGATTTTTGTGAAATCACGATAAAACTGCTGTTTTAAACTTGCGAAAACATAGAAAAACGCTGTTTCCAACTATTCAAACTGATAAATTCATGTTTCTTTCGTGTGAAACGGCGATTTATGAGAAATGACGTTAAAATTGCTGTTTTAAACTTGCAAAAACATAGAAAAACGCTGTTTTTAACTATTCAAACTGATAAATTCAGGTTTCTTTCGTTCGAAACGGTGGATTTTTGTGAAATCACGATAAAACTTCTGTTTTAAACTTGCAAAAACATAGAAAACGCTGTTTTGAACTATTCAAACTGACAAATTCATGTTTCTTTCGTGTGAAACGACGATTTATGAGAAATGACGATAAAATTGCTGTTTTAAACTTGCGAAAACATAGAAAAACGCTGTTTTTAACTATTCAAACTGATAAATTCAGGTTTCTTTCGTGCGAAACGGCGATTTTTGAGAAATGACGATAAAATTGCTGTTTTAACTTGCAAAAACATAGAAAAACGCTGTTTTTAACTATTCAAACTGATAAATTCAGGTTTCTTTCGTTCGTAACGGTGGATTTTTGTGAAATCACAATAAAACTGCTGTTTTAAACTTGCAAAACCATAGAAAAACGCTGTTTTGAACTATTCAAACTGACAAATTCATGTTTCTTTCGCGTGAAAACGGCGATTTATAAGAAATGACGATAAAATTGCTGTTTTAAACTTGCAAAAACATAGTAAAACGCTGTTTTGAACTATTCAAACTGACAAATTCATGTTTCTTTCGTGTGAAACGGCGATTTATGAGAAATGACGATAAAATTGCTATTTAAACTTGCAAAAACATAAAAAAACGCTGTTTTTAACTATTCAAACTGATAAATTCAGGTTTCTTTCGTTCGAAACGGTGGATTTTTGTGAAATCACGATAAAACTGCTGTTTTAAACTTGCAAAAACATAGAAAAACGCTGTTTCCAACTATTCAAACTGATAAATTCATGTTTCTTTCGTGTGAAACGGCGATTTATGAGAAATGACGTTAAAATTGCTGTTTAAACTTGCAAAAACATAGAAAAACGCTGTTTTTAACTATTCAAACTGATAAATTCAGGTTTCTTTCGTTCGAAACGGTGGATTTTTGTGAAATCACGATAAAACTGCTGTTTTAAACTTGCAAACATAGAAAAACGCTGTTTTGAACTATTCAAACTGACAAATTCATGTTTCTTTCGTGTGAAACGGCGATTTATGAGAAATGACGATAAAATTGCTGTTTTTAAACTTGCAAAAACATAGAAAAACGCTGTTTTGAACTATTCAAACTGACAAATTCATGTTTCTTTCGTGTGAAACGGCGATTTATGAGAAATGACGATAAAATTGCTGTTTTAAACTTCCAAAAACATAGAAAAACGCTGTTCTCAACTATTCAAACTGATAAATTCAGTGTTTCTTTCGTGTGAAACGGCGATTTATGAGAAATGACGATAAAATTGCTGTTTTAAACTTGCAAAAACATAGAAAAACGCTGTTTTGAACTATTCAAACTGACAAATTCATGTTTCTTTCGTGTGAAACGGCGATTTATGAGAAATGACGATAAAATTACTGTTTTAAACTTGCAAAAACATAAAAAAACGCTGTTTTTAAGTACTCAAACTGATAAATTCAGGTTTCTTACGTTCGAAACGGTGGATTTTGTGAAATCACGATAAAACTGCTGTTTTAAACTTGCAAGATCATAGAAAACGCTGTTTTGAACTATCAAACAGACAAATTCATGTTTCTTTCGTGTGAAACAGCGATTTATGAGAAATGACGATAAAATTGCTGTTTCAAACTTGCAAAAACATAGAAAAACGCTGTTTTGAACTATTCAAACTGACAAATTCATGTTTCTTTCGTGTGATACGGCGATTTTTGTGAAATCACAATAAAACTGCTGTTTTAAACTTGCAAAAACATAGAAAAACGCTGTTTTGAACTATTCAGAACTGACAAATTCATGTTTCTTTCGTGTGAAACGGCGATTTATAAGAAATGACGATAAAATTGCTGTTTTAAACTTGCAAAAACATAGTAAAACGCTGTTTTGAACTATTCAAACTGACAAATTCATGTTTCTTTCGTGTGAAACGGCGATTTATGAGAAATGACGATAAAATTGCTATTTTAAACTTGCAAAAACATAAAAAACGCTGTTTTAACTATTCAAACTGATAAATTCAGGTTTCTTTCGTTCGAAACGGTGGATTTTTGTGAAATCACGATAAAACTGCTGTTTTAAACTTGCAAAAACATAGAAAAACGCTGTTTCCAACTATTCAAACTGATAAATTCATGTTTCTTTCGGTGTGAAACGGCGATTTATGAGAAATGACGTTAAAATTGCTGTTTTAAACTTGCAAAAACATAGAAAAACGCTTTTTTTAACTATTCAAACTGTTAATTCAGGTTTCTTTCGTTCGAAACGGTGGATTTTTGTGAAATCACGATAAAACTGCTGTTTTAAACTTGCAAACATAGAAAAAACGCTGTTTTCAACTATTCAAACTGACAAATTCATGTTTCTTTCGTGTGAAACGGCGATTTATGAGAAATGACGTTAAAATTGCTGTTTTAAACTTACAAAAACATAGAAAAACGCTGTTTTTAACTATTCAAACTGATAAATTCAGGTTTCTTTCGTTCGAAACGGTGGATTTTTGTGAAATCACGATAAACTTCTGTTTTAAACTTGCAAAAAACATAGAAAAACGCTGTTTTGAACTATTCAAACTGACAAATTCATGTTTCTTTCGTGTGAAACGACGATTTATAAGAAATGACGATAAAATTGCTGTTTTAAACTTGCAAAAACATAGAAAAACGCTGTTTTGAACTATTCAAACTGACAAATTCATGTTTCTTTCGTGTGAAACGGCGATTTATGAGAAATGACGATAAAATTGCTGTTTTTACTTGCAAAAACATAGAAAAACGCTGTTTTCAACTATTTCAAACTGATAAATTCATGTTTCTTTCGTGTTGTGTGAAACGGCGATTTATGAGAAATGACGATAAAATTGCTGTTTTAAAACTTGCAAAACATAGAAAAACGCTGTTTTCAACTATTCAAACTGATAAATTCATGTTTCTTTCGTGTGAAACGGCGATTTATGAGAAATGACGATAAAATTGCTGTTTTAAACTTGTAAAACGCTGTTTTGAACTATTCAAACTGACAAATTCATGTTTCTTTCGTGTGAAACGACGAATTATGAGAAATGACGATAAAATTGCTGTTTTAAACTTGCAAAAACATAGAAAAACGCTGTTTTGAACTATTCAAACTGACAAATTCATGTTTCTTTCGTGTGAAACGGCGATTTATGAGAAATGACGATAAAATTGCTGTTTTAAACTTGCGAAAACATAGAAAAACGCTGTTTTTAACTATTCAAACTGATAAATTCAAGTTTCTTCGTGCGAAACGGCGATTTATGAGAAATGACGATAAAATTGCTGTTTTAAACTTGCAAAAACATAGAAAAACGCTGTTTTTAACTATTAAAACTGATAAATTCAGGTTTCTTCGTTCGTAACGGTGGATTTTTGTGAAATCACAATAAAACTGCTGTTTTAAACTTGCAAAAATATAGAAAAACGCTGTTTTGAACTATTCAAACTAACAAATTCATGTTTCTTTCATGTGAAACGGCGATTTATAAGAAATAACGATAAAATTGCTGTTTTAAACTTGCAAAAACATAGTAAAACGCTGTTTTGATCTATTCAAACTGACAAATTCATGTTTCTTTCGTGTGAAACGGCGATTTATGAGAAATGACGATAAAATTGCTATTTTAAACTTGCAAAAACATAAAAAAACGCTGTTTTTAACTATTCAAACTGATAAATTCAGGTTTCTTTCGTTCGAAACGGTGGATTTTTGTGAAATCACGATAAAACTGCTGTTTTAAACTTGCAAAAACATAGAAAAACGCTGTTTCCAACTATTCAAACTGATAAATTCATGTTTCTTTCGTGTGATACGGCGATTTATGAGAAATGACGTTAAAATTGCTGTTTTAAACTTGCAAAAACATAGAAAAATGCTGTTTTTAACTATTCAAACTGACAAATTCATGTTTCTTTCGTGTGAAACGGCGATTTATAAGAAATGACGATAAAATTGCTGTTTTAAACTTGCAAAAACATAGAAAAACGCTGTTTTTAACTATTCAAACTGATAAATGCAGGTTCTTTCGTTCGTAACGGTGGATTTTTGTGAAATCACAATAAAACTGCTGTTTTAAACTTGCAAAAACATAGAAAAACGCTGTTTTGAACTATTCAAACTGACAATTCATGTTTCTTTCGTGTGAAACGGCGATTTATAAGAAATGACGATAAAATTGCTGTTTTAAACTTGAAAAACATAGAAAAACGCTGTTTTGAACTATTCAAACTGACAAATTCATGTTTCTTTCGTGTGAAACGGCGATTTATGACAAATGACGATAAAATTGCTGTTTTTACTTGCAAAAACATAGAAAAACGCTGTTTTCAACTATTCAAACTGATAAATTCATGTTTCTTTCGTGTGAAACGGCGATTTATGAGAAATGACGATAAAATTGCTGTTTTAAACTTGCAAAAACATAGAAAAAACGCTGTTTTCAACTATTCAAACTGATAAATTCATGTTTCTTTCGTGTGAAACGGCGATTTATGAGAAATGACGATAAAATGCTGTTTTAAACTTGCAAAAACATAGTAAAACGCTGTTTTGAACTATTCAAACTGACAAATTCATGTTTCTTTCGTGTGAAACGACGAATTATGAGAAATGACGATAAAATTGCTGTTTTAAACTTGCAAAAACATAGAAAAACGCTGTTTTGAACTATTCAAACTGACAAATTCATGTTTCTTTCGTGTGAAACGGCGATTTATGAGAAATGACGATAAAATTGCTGTTTTAAACTTGCGAAAACATAGAAAAACGCTGTTTTTAACTATTCAAACTGATAAATTCAGGTTTCTTACGTGCGAAACGGCGATTTATGAGAAATGACGATAAAATTGCTGTTTTAAACTTGCAAAAACATAGAAAAACGCTGTTTTTAACTATTCAAACTGATAAATTCAGGTTTCTTTCGTTCGTAACGGTGGATTTTTGTGAAATCACAATAAAACTGCTGTTTTAAACTTGCAAAAACATAGAAAAACGCTGTTTTGACTATTCAAACTGACAAATTCATGTTTCTCTCGTGTGAAACGGCGATTTATAAGAAATGACGATAAATTGCTGTTTTAAACTTGCAAAAACATATTAAAACGCTGTTTTGAACTATTCAAACTGACAAATTCATGTGTCTTTCGTGTGAAACGGCGATTTATGAGAAATGACGATAAAATTGCTATTTTAAACTTGCAAAAACATAGAAAAACGCTGTTTTTAACTATTCAAACTGATAAATTCAGGTTTCTTTTGTTCGTAACGGTGGATTTTTGTGAATCACAATAAAACTGCTGTTTTAAACTTGCAAAAACATAGAAAAACGCTGTTTTGAACTATTCAAACTGACAAATTCATGTTTCTTTCGTGTGAAACGGCGATTTATGAGAAATGACGATAAAATTGCTGTTTTAAACTTGCAAAAACATAGAAAAACGCTGTTCTCAACTATTCAAACTGATAAATTCATGTTTCTTACGTGTGAAACGGCGATTTATGAGAAATGACGATAAAATTGCTGTTTTAAACTTGCAAAAACATAGAAAAACGCAGTTTTTAACTATTCAAACTGATAAATTCAGGTTTCTTTCGTTTGAAACGGTGATTTTGTGAAATCACGATAAAACTGCTGTTTTAAACTTGCAAGAACATAGAAAAACGCTGTTTTGAACTATTCAAACAGACAAATTCATGTTTCTTTCGTGTGAAACGGCGATTTATGAGAAATGACGATAAAATTGCTGTTTCAAACTTGCAAAAACATAGAAAAACGCTGTTTTGAACTATTCAAACTGACAATTCATGTTTCTTTCGTGTGATACGGCGATTTATGAGAAATGACGATAAAATTGCTGTTTTAAACTTGCAAAAACATAGAAAAACGCTGTTTTGAACAATTCAAACTGACAAATTCATGTTTCTTTCGTGTGAAACGGCGATTTATGAGAAATGACGATAAAATTGCTGTTTTAAACTTGCAAAAACATAAAAAAACGCTGTTTTAACTATTCAACTGATAAATTCAGGTTTCTTTCGTTTGAAACGGTGGATTTTTGTGAAATCACGATAAAACTGCTGTTTTAAACTTGCAAGAACATAGAAAAACGCTGTTTTGAACTATTCAAACAGACAAATTCATGTTTCTTTCGTGTGAAACGGCGATTTATGAGAAATGACGATAAAATTGCTGTTTCAAACTTGCAAAAACATAGAAAAACGCTGTTTTGAACTATTCAAACTGACAAATTCATGTTTCTTTCGTGTGATACGGCGATTTATGAGAAATGACGATAAAATTGCTGTTTTTAAACTTGCGAAAACATAGAAAAACGCTGTTTTTAACTATTCAAACTGATAAATTCAAGTTTCTTTCGTGCGAACGGCGATTTATGAGAAATGACGATAAAATTGCTGTTTTAAACTTGTAAAACGCTGTTTTGAACTATTCAAACTGACAAATTCATGTTTCTTACGTGTGAAACGACGAATAATGAGAAATGACGATAAAATTGCTGTATTAAACTTGCAAAAACATAGAAAAACGCTGTTTTGAACTATTCAAACTGACAAATTCATGTTTCTTTCGTGTGAAACGGCGATTTATGAGAAATGACGATAAAATTGCTGTTTTAAACTTGCGAAAACATAGAAAAACGCTGTTTTTAACTATTCAAACTGATAAATTCAAGTTTCTTTCGTGCGAAACGGCGATTTATGAGAAATGACGATAAAATTGCTGTTTTAAACTTGCAAAAACATAGAAAAACGCTGTTTTTAACTATTAAAACTGATAAATCAGGTTTCTTTCGTTCGTAACGGTGGATTTTTGTGAAATCACAATAAAACTGCTGTTTTAAACTTGCAAAAACATAGAAAAAACGCTGTTTTGAACTATCAAACTAACAAATTCATGTTTCTTTCATGTGAAACGGCGATTTATAAGAAATAACGATAAAATTGCTGTTTTAAACTTGCAAAAACATAGTAAAACGCTGTTTTGATCTATTCAAACTGACAAATTCATGTTTCTTTCGTGTGAAACGGCGATTTATGAGAAATGACGATAAAATTGCTATTTTAAACTTGCAAAAACATAGAAAAAACGCTGTTTTTAAACTATTCAAACTGATAAATTCAGGTTTCTTTCGTTCGAAACGGTGGATTTTTGTGAAATCACGATAAAACTGCTGTTTTAAACTTGCAAAAACATAGAAAAACGCTGTTTCCAACTATTCAAACTGATAAATTCATGTTTCTTTCGTGTGAAACGGCGATTTATGAGAAATGACGTTAAAATTGCTGTTTTAAACTTGCAAAAACATAGAAAAATGCTGTTTTTAACTATTCAAACTGATAAATTCAGGTTTCTTTCATTCGAACGGTGGATTTTTGTGAAATCACGATAAAACTGCTGTTTTAAACTTGCAAAACATAGAAAAACGCTGTTTTGAACTATTCAAACTGACAAATTCATGTTTCTTTCGTGTGAAACGGCGATTTATGAGAAATGACGATAAAATTGCTGTTTTAAACTTGCAAAAACATAGAAAAACGCTGTTTTGAACTATTCAAACTGACAAATTCATGTTTCTTTCGTGTGAAACGCGATTTATGAGAATGACGATAAATTGCTGTTTTAAACTTGCAAAAACATAGAAAAACGCTGTTCTCAACTATTCAAACTGATAAATTCATGTTTCTTTCGTGTGAAACGGCGATTTATGAGAAATGACGATAAAATTGCTGTTTTAAACTTGCAAAAACATAGAAAAACGCAGTTTTTAACTATTCAAACTGATAAATTCAGGTTTCTTTCGTTTGAAACGGTGGATTTTTGTGAAATCACGATAAAACTGCTGATTTAAACTTGCAAGAACATAGAAAAACGCTGTTTTGAACTATTCAAACAGACAAATTCATGTTTCTTTCGTGTGAAACGGCGATTTTATGAGAAATGACGATAAAATTGCTGTTTCAAACTTGCAAAAACATAGAAAAACGCTGTTTTTAACTATTCAAACTGACAAATTCATGTTTCTTTCGTGTGATACGGCGATTTATGAGAAATGACGATAAAATTGCTGTTTTAAACTTGCAAAAACATAGAAAAACGCTGTTTTGAACTATTCAAACTGACAAATTCATGTTTCTTTCGTGTGAAACGGCGATTTATGAGAAATGACGATAAAATTGCTGTTTTAAACTTGCAAAAAACATAAAAAAACGCTGTTTTTAACTATTCAAACTGATAAATTCAGGTTTCTTTCGTTCGAAATGTGGATTTTTGTGAAATCACGATAAAACTGCTGTTTTAAACTTGCAAGAACATAGAAAAACGCTGTTTAGAACTATTCAAACAGACAAATTCATGTTTCTTTCGTGTGAAACGACGATTTATAAGAAATGACGATAAAATTGCTGTTTTAAACTTGCAAAAACATAGAAAAACGCTGTTTTGAACTATTCAAACTGACAAATTCATGTTTCTTTGTGTGAAACGGCGATTTATGAGAAATGACGATAAAATTGCTGTTTTTACTTGCAAAAACATAGAAAACGCTGTTTCAACTATTCAAACTGATAAATTCATGTTTCTTTCGTGTGAAACGGCGATTTATGAGAAATGACGATAAAATTGCTGTTTTAAACTTGCAAAAACATAGAAAAACGCTGTTTTCAACTATTCAAACTGATAAATTCATGTTTCTTTCGTGTGAAACGGCGATTTATGAGAAATGACGATAAAATTGCTGTTTTAAACTTGTAAAACGCTGTTTTTGAACTATTCAAACTGACAAATTCATGTTTCTTTCGTGTGAAACGACGAATTATGAGAAATGACGATAAAATTGCTGTTTTAAACTTGCAAAACATAGAAAAACGCTGTTTTGAACTATTCAAACTGACAAATTCATGTTTCTTTCGTGTGAAACGGCGATTTATGAGAAATGACGATAAAATTGCTGTTTTAAACTTGCGAAAACATAGAAAAACGCTGTTTTTAACTATTCAAACTGATAAATTCAAGTTTCTTTCGTGCGAAACGGCGATTTATGAGAAATGACGATAAAATTGCTGTTTTAAACTTGCAAAACATAGAAAAACGCTGTTTTTAACTATTAAAACTGATAAATTCAGGTTTCTTTCGTTCGTAACGGTGGATTTTTGTGAAATCACAATAAAACTGCTGTTTTTAAACTTGCAAAATATAGAAAAACGCTGTTTGAACTATTCAAACTAACAAATCATGTTTCTTTCATGTGAAACGGCGATTTATAAGAAATAACGATAAAATTGCTGTTTTAAACTTGCAAAAACATAGTAAAACGCTGTTTTGATCTATTCAAACTGACAAATTCATGTTCTTTCGGTGTGAAACGGCGATTTATGAGAAATGACGATAAAATTGCTATTTTAAACTTGCAAAAACATAAAAAAACGCTGTTTTTAACTATTCAAACTGATAAATTCAGGTTTCTTTCGTTCGAAACGGTGGATTTTTGTGAAATCACGATAAAACTGCTGTTTTAAACTTGCAAAAACATAGAAAAACGCTGTTTCCAACTATTCAAACTGATAAATTCATGTTTCTTTCGTGTGATACGGCGATTTATGAGAAATGACGTTAAAATTGCTGTTTTAAACTTGCAAAACATAGAAAAATGCTGTTTTAAACTATTCAAACTGATAAATTCAGGTTTCTTTCATTCGAAACGGTGGATTTTTGTGAAATCACGATAAAACTGCTGTTTTAAACTTGCAAAACATAGAAAAACGCTGTTTTGAACTATTCAAACTGACAAATTCATGTTTCTTTCGTGTGAAACGGCAATTTATGAGAAATGACGATAAAATTGCTGTTTTAAACTTGCAAAAACATAGAAAAACGCTGTTTTGAACTATTCAAACTGACAAATTCATGTTTCTTTCGTGTGAAAACGGCGATTTATGAGAAATGACGATAAAATTGCTGTTTTAAACTTGCAAAAACATAGAAAAACGCTGTTCTCAACTATTCAAACTGATAAATTCATGTTTCTTTCGTGTGATACGGCGATTTATGAGAAATGACGATAAAATTGCTGTTTTAAACTTGCAAAAACATAGAAAAACGCTGTTTTGAACTATTCAAACTGACAAATTCATGTTTCTTTCGTGTGAAACGGCGATTTATGAGAAATGACGATAAAATTGCTGTTTTAAACTTGCAAAAACATAAAAAAACGCTGTTTTTAACTATTCAAACTGATAAATTCAGGTTTCTTTCGTTCGAAACGGTGGATTTTTGTGAAATCACGATAAAACTGCTGTTTTAAACTTGCAAGAACATAGAAAAACGCTGTTTTGAACTATTCAAACAGACAAATTCATGTTTCTTTCGTGTGAAACGGCGTTTTATGAGAAATGACGATAAAATTGCTGATTTAAACTTGCAAAAACATAGAAAAACGCTGTTTTGAACTATTCAAACTGACAAATTCATGTTTCTTTCGTGCGAAACGGCGATTTATGAGAAATGACGATAAAATTGCTGTTTTAAACTTTCAAAAACATAGAAAAACGCTGTTTTTAACTATTCAAACTGATAAATTCATGTTTCTTTCGTGTGAAACGGCGATTTATTGGAACTGACGATAAAATTGCTGTTTTAAACTTGTAAAACGCTGTTTTGAACTATTCAAACTGACAAATTCATGTTTCTTTCGTGTGAAACGACGAATTATGAGAAATGACGATAAAATTGCTGTTTTAAACTTGCAAAAACATAGAAAAACGCTGTTTTGAACTATTCAAACTGACAAATTCATGTTTCTTTCGTGTGAAACGGCGATTTATGAGAAATGACGATAAAATTGCTGTTTTAAACTTGCGAAAACATAGAAAAACGCTGTTTTTAACTATTCAAACTGATAAATTCAGGTTTCTTTCGTGCGAAACGGCGATTTATGAGAAATGACGATAAAATTGCTGTTTTAAACTTGCAAAAACATAGAAAAACGCTGTTTTTAACTATTAAAACTGATAAATTCAGGTTTCTTTCGTTCGTAACGGTGGATTTTTGTGAAATCACAATAAAACTGCTGTTTTAAACTTGCAAAAACATAGAAAAACGTTGTTTCCAACTATTCAAACTGATAAATTCATGTTTCTTTCGTGTGAAACGGCGATTTATAAGAAATAACGATAAAATTGCTGTTTTAAACTTGCAAGAACATAGAAAAACGCTGTTTTGAACTATTCAAACAGACAAATTCATGTTTCTTTCGTGTGAAACGGCGATTTATGAGAAATGACGATAAAATTGCTGTTTCAAACTTGCAAAAACATAGAAAAACGCTGTTTTGAACTATTCAAACTGACAAATTCATGTTTCTTTCGTGTGATACGGCGATTTATGAAAAATGACGATAAAATTGCTGTTTTAAACTTGCAAAAACATAGAAAAACGCTGTTTTGAACCATTCAAACTGACAAATTCATGTTTCTTTCGTGTGAAACGGCGATTTATGAGAAATGACGATAAAATTGCTGTTTTAAACTTGCAAAAACATAGAAAAACGCAGTTTTTAACTATTCAAACTGATAAATTCAGGTTTCTTTCGTTTGAAACGGTGGATTTTTGTGAAATCACGATAAAACTGCTGTTTTAAACTTGCAAGAACATAGAAAAACGCTGTTTTGAACTATTCAAACAGACAAATTCATGTTTCTTTTGTGTGAAACGGCGATTTATGAGAAATGACGATAAAATTGCTGTTTCAAACTTGCAAAAACATAGAAAAACGCAGTTTTTAACTATTCAAACTGATAAATTCAGGTTTCTTTCGTTTGAAACGGTGGATTTTTGTGAAATCACGACAAAACTGCTGTTTTAAACTTGCAAGAACATAGAAAAACGCTGTTTTGAACTATTCAAACAGACAAATTCATGTTTCTTTCGTGTGAAACGGCGATTTATGAGAAATGACGATAAAATTGCTGTTTCAAACTTGCAAAAACATAGAAAAACGCTGTTTTGAACTATTCAAACTGACAAATTCATGTTTCTTTCGTGTGATACGGCGATTTATGAGAAATGACGATAAAATTGCTGTTTTAAACTTGCAAAAACATAGAAAAACGCTGTTTTGAACTATTCAAACTGACAAATTCATGTTTCTTTCGTGTGAAACGGCGATTTATGAGAAACGACGATAAAATTGCTGTTTTAAACTTGCAAAAACATAAAAAAACGCTGTTTTTAACTATTCAAACTGACAAATTCATGTTTCTTTCGTGTGAAACGGCGATTTATGAGAAATGACGATAAAATTGCTGTTTTAAACTTGCAAAAACGTAGAAAAACGCTGTTTTTAACTATTCAAACTGATAAATTCATGTTTCTTTCGTGTGAAACGGCGATTTATTGGAACTGACGATAAAAGTGCTGTTTTAAACTTGCAAAAACATAGAAAAACGCTGTTTTTAACTATTCAAACTGATAAATTCAGGTTTCTTTCGTTCGAAACGGTGGATTTTTGTGAAATCACGATAAAACTGCTGTTTTAAACTTGCAAAAACATAGAAAAACGCTGTTTTGAACTATTTAAACTGATAAATTCATGTTTCTTTCGTGTGAAACGGCGATTTATGAGAAATGACGATAAAATTGCTGTTTTAAACTTGCAAAAACATAGAAAAACGCTGTTTTTAACTATTCAAACTGATAAATTCAGGTTTCTTTCGTTCGAAACGGTGGATTTTTGTGAAATCACGATAAAACTTCTGTTTTAAACTTGCAAAAACATAGAAAAACGCTGTTTTGAACTATTCAAACTGACAAATTCATGTTTCTTTCGTGTGAAACGACGATTTATGAGAAATGACGATAAAATTGCTGTTTTAAACTTGCAAAAACATAGAAAAACGCTGTTTTGAACTATTCAAACTGACAAATTCATGTTTCTTTCGTGTGAAACGGCGATTTATGAGAAATGACGATAAAATTGCAGTTTTTACTTGCAAAAACATAGAAAAACGCTGTTTTCAACTATTCAAACTGATAAATTCATGTTTCTTTCGTGTGAAACGGCGATTTATGAGAAATGACGATAAAATTGCTGTTTTAAACTTTTCAAAAACATAGAAAAACGCTGTTTTCAACTATTCAAACTGATAAATTTATGTTTCATTCGTGTGAAACGGCGATTATGAGAAATGACGATAAAATTGCTGTTTTAACTTGTAAAACGCTGTTTTGAACTATTCAAACTGACAAATTCTTGTTTCTTTCGTGTGAAACGACGAATTATGAGAAATGACGATAAAATTGTTGTTTTAAACTTGCAAAAACATAGAAAAACGCTGTTTTGAACTATTCAAACTGACAAATTCATGTTTCTTTCGTGTGAAACGGCGATTTATGAGAAATGACGATAAAATTGCTGTTTTAAACTTGCGAAAACATAGAAAAACGCTGTTTTTAACTATTCAAACTGATAAATTCAGGTTTCTTCCGTGCGAAACGGCGATTTATGAGAAATGACGATAAAATTGCTCGTTTTAAACTTGCAAAAACATAGAAAAACGCTGTTTTTAACTATTCAAACTGATAAATTCAGGTTTCTTTCGTTCGTAACGGTGGATTTTTGTGAAATCACAATAAAACTGCTGTTTTAAACTTGCAAAAACATAGAAAAACGCTGTTTTGAACTATTCAAACTGACAAATTCATGTTTCTTTCGTGTGAAACGGCGATTATGAGAAATGACGATAAATTGCTATTTTAAACTTGCAAAAACATAGAAAAACGCTGTTTTTAACTATTCAAACTGATAAATTCAGGTTTCTTTCGTTCGAAACGGTGGATTTTGTGAAATCACGATAAAACTGCTGTTTTAAACTTGCAAAACATAGAAAAACGCTGTTTTGAACTATTCAAACTGACAAATTCATGTTTCTTTCGTGTGAAACGGCGATTTATGAGAAATGACGATAAAATTGCTGTTTTAAACTTGCAAAAACATAGAAAAACGCTGTTCTCAACTATTCAACTGATAAATTCATGTTTCTTTCGTGTGAAACGGCGATTTATGAGAAATGACGATAAATTGCTGTTTTTACTTGCAAAAACATAGAAAAACGCTGTTTTCAACTATTCAAACTGATAAATTCATGTTTCTTTCGTGGTGAAACGGCGATTTATGAGAAATGACGATAAAATTGCTGTTTTAAACTTGCAAAAACATAGAAAAAACGCTGTTTTTAACTATTCAAAACTGATAAATTCAGGTTTCTTTCGTTCGAAACGGTGGATTTTTTGTGAAATCACGATAAACTGCTGTTTTAAAACTTACAAACATAGAAAAACGCTGTTTTGAACTATTCAAACTGACAAATTCATGTTTCTTTCGTGTGAAACGGCGATTTATGAGAAATGACGATAAAATTGCTGTTTTAAACTTGCAAAAACATAGAAAAACGCTGTTTTAACTATTCAAACTGATAAATTCAGGTTTCTTTCGTTCGAAACGGTGGATTTTTGTGAAATCACGATAAAACTGCTGTTTTAAACTTGCAAAACATAGAAAAACGCTGTTTTGAACTATTCAAACTAACAAATTCCATGTGTTTCTTTCGTGTGAAACGGCGATTTATAAGAAATAACGATAAAATTGCTGTTTTAAACTTGCAAAAACATAGTAAAACGCTGTTTTGATCTATTCAAACTGACAAATTCATGTTTCTTTCGTGTGAAACGGCGATTTATGAGAAATGACGATAAAATTGCTATTTTAAACTTGCAAAAACATAGAAAAACGCTGCTTTTAACTATTCAAACTGATAAATTCAGGTTTCTTTCGTTCGAAACGGTGGATTTTTGTGAAATCACGATAAAACTGCTGTTTTAAAACTTGCAAAACATAGAAAAACGCTGTTTTGAACTATTCAAACTGACAAATTCATGTTTCTTTCGTGTGAAACGGCGATTTATGAGAAATGACGATAAAAATTGCTGTTTTAAACTTGCAAAAACATAGAAAAAACGCTGTTCTCAACTATTCAAACTGATAAATTCATGTTCTCGTGTGAAACGGCGATTTATGAGAAATGACGATAAAATTGCTGTTTTAAACTTGCGAAAACATAGAAAAACGCTGTTTTTAACTATTCAAACTGATAAATTCAGGTTTCTTTCGTGCGAAACGGCGATTTATGAGAAATGACGATAAAATTGCTGTTTTAAACTTGCAAAAACATAGAAAAACGCTGTTTTTAACTATTGAAACTGATAAATTCAGGTTTCTTTCGTTCGAAACGGTGGATTTTTGTGAAATCACGATAAAACTTCTGTTTTAAACTTGCAAAAACATAGAAAAATGCTGTTTTGAACTATTCAAACTGACAAATTCATGTTTCTTTCGTGTGAAACGGCGATTTATGAGAAATGACGATAAAATTGCTGTTTTTACTTGCAAAAACATAGAAAAACGCTGTTTTCAACTATTCAAACTGATAAATTCATGTTTCTTTCGTGTGAAACGGCGATTTATGAGAAATGACGATAAAATTGCTGTTTTAAACTTGCAAAAACATAGAAAAACGCTGTTTTCATCTATTCAAACTGATAAATTCATGTTTCTTTCGTGTGAAACGGCGATTTATGAGAAATGACGATAAAATTGCTGTTTTAAACTTGTAAAACGCTGTTTTGAACTATTCAAACTGACAAATTCATGTTTCTTTCGTGTGAAACGACGAATTATGAGAAATGACGATAAAATTGCTGTTTTAAACTTGCAAAAACATAGAAAAACGCTGTTTTGAACTATTCAAACTGACAAATTCATGTTTCTTTCGTGTGAAACGGCGATTTATGAGAAATGACGATAAAATTGCTGTTTTAACTTGCGAAAACATAGAAAAACGCTGTTTTTAACTATTCAAACTGATAAATTCAGGTTTCTTTCGTGCGAAACGGCGATTTATGAGAAATGACGATAAAATTGCTGTTTTAAACTTGCAAAAACATAGAAAAACGCTGTTTTTAACTATTCAAACTGATAAATTCAGGTTTCTTTCGTTCGTAACGGTGTATTTTTGTGAAATCACAATAAAACTGCTGTTTTAAACTTGCAAAAACATAGAAAAACGCTGTTTTGAACTATTCAAACTAACAAATTCATGTTTCTTTCGTGTGAAACGGCGATTTATAAGAAATAACGATAAAATTGCTGTTTTAAACTTGCAAAAACATAGAAAAACGCTGTTTTGATCTATTCAAACTGACAAATTCATGTTTCTTTCGTGTGAAACGGCGATTTATGAGAAATGACGATAAAATTGCTATTTTAAACTTGCAAAAACATAGAAAAACGCTGTTTTTAACTATTCAAACTGATAAATTCAGGTTTCTTTCGTTCGAAACGGTGGATTTTTGTAAAATCACGATAAAACTGCTGTTTTAAACTTGCAAAAACATAGAAAAACGCTGTTTTTAACTATTCAAACTGATAAATTCAGGTTTCTTTCGTTCGAAACGGTGGATTTTTGTGAAATCACGATAAAACTGCTATTTTAAACTTGCAAAACATAGAAAAACGCTGTTTTGAACTATTCAAACTGACAAATTCATGTTTCTTTCGTGTGAAACGGCGATTTATGAGAAATGACGATAAAATTGCTGTTTTAAACTTGCAAAAACATAGAAAAACGCTGTTCTCAACTATTCAAACTGATAAATTCATGTTTCTTTCGTGTGAAACGGCGATTTATGAGAAATGACGATAAAATTGCTGTTTTAAACTTGCGAAAACATAGAAAAACGCTGTTTTTAACTATTCAAACTGATAAATTCAGGTTTCTTTCGTGCGAAACGGCGATTTATGAGAAATGACGATAAAATTGCTGTTTTAAACTTGCAAAAACATAGTAAAACGCTGTTTTGAACTATTCAAACTGATAAATTCATGGTTCTTTTCGTGTGAAACGGCGATTTATGAGAAATGACGATAAAATTGCTGTTTTAAACTTGCAAAAACATAGAAAAACGCTGGTTTGAACTATTCAAACTGACAAATTCATGTTTCTTTCGTGTGAAACGGCGATTTATGAGAAATGACGATAAAATTGCTGTTTTAAACTTGCAAAAACATAGAAAAACGCTGTTTTGAACTATTCAAACTGACAAATTCATGTTTCTTTCGTTCGAAACGGTGGATTTTTGTGAAATCACGATAAAAATGCTGTTTTTAACTTGCAAAAACACAGAAAAACGCTGTTTCCAACTATTCAAACTGATAAATTCATGTTTCTTTCGTGTGAAACGGCGTTTCTTTCGTGTGAAACGGCGATTTATGAGAAATGACGATAAAATTGCTGTTTTAAACTTGCAAAAACATAGTAAAACGCTGTTTTGAACTATTCAAACTGACAAATTCATGTTTCTTGCGTGTGAAACGGCGATTTATGAGAAATGACGATAAAATTGCTGTTTTGAACTTGCAAAAACATAGAAAAACGCTGTTTTTAACTATTCAAACTGATAAATTCAGGTTCCTTTCGTGCGAAACGGCGATTTATGAGAAATGACGATAAAATTGCTGTTTTAAACTTACAAGAACATAGAAAAACGCTGTTTTTAACTATTCAAACTGATAAATTCAGGTTTCTTTCGTTCGAAACCGTGGATTTTTGTGAAATCACAATAAAACTGCTGTTTTAAACTTGCAAAAACATAGAAAAACGCTGTTTTGAACTATTCAAACTGACAAATTCATGTTTCTTTCGTGTGAAACGGCGATTTATGAGAAATGACGATAAAATTGCTGTTTTAAACTTGCAAAAACATAGAAAAACGCTGTTTTTAACTATTCAAACTGATAAATTCAGGTTTCTTTCGTTCAAAACGGTGGATTTTTGTGAAATCACGATAAAACTGTTGTTTTAAACTTGCAAAAACATAGAAAAACGCTGTTTTGAACTATTCAAACTGACAAATTCATGTTTCTTTCGTGTGAAACGGCGATTTATGAGAAATGACGATAAAATTGCTGTTTTAAACTTGCAAAAACATAGGAAAACGCTGTTTTGAACTATTCAAACTGATAAATTCATAGTTCTTTCGTGTGAAACGGCGATTTATGAGAAATGACGATAAAATTGCTGTTTTAAACTTGCAAAAACATAGAAAAACGCTGTTTTAAACTATTCAAACTGACAAATTCATGTTTCTTTCGTGTGAAACGGCGATTTATGAGAAATGACGATAAAATTGCTGTTTTAAACTTGCAAAAACATAGAAAAACGCTGTTTTCAACTATTCAAACTGATAAATTCAGGTTTCTTTCGTTCGAAACGGTGGGATTTTTGTGAAATCACGATAAAACTGCTGTTTTAAACTTGCAAAACATAGAAAAACGCTGTTTTGAACTATTCAAACTGACAAATTCATGTTTCTTTCGTGTGAAACGGCGATTTATGAGAAATGACGATAAAATTGCTGTTTTAAACTTGCAAAAACATAGAAAAAACGCTGTTTTGAACTATTCAAACTGACAAATTCATGTTTCTTTCGTGTGAAACGGAGATTTATGAGAAATGACGATAAAATTGCTGTTTTAAACTTGCAAAAACATAGAAAAACGCTGTTCTCAACTATTCAAACTGATAAATTCATGTTTCTTTTGTGTGAAACGGCGATTTATGAGAAATGACGATAAAATTGCTGTTTTAAACTTGCAAAAACATAGAAAAACGCAGTTTTTAACTATTCAAACTGATAAATTCAGGTTTCTTTCGTTCGAAACGGTGGATTTTTGTGAAATCACGATAAAACTGCTGTTTTAAACTTGCAAAAACATAGAAAAACGCTGTTTTGAACTATTCAAACTGACAAATTCATGTTTCTTTCGTGTGAAATGGCGATTTATGAGAAATGACGATAAAATTGCTGTTTTAAGCTTGCAAAAACATAGTAAAACGCTGTATTGAACTATTCAAACTGACAAATTCATGTTTCTTTCGTGTGAAACGGCGATTTATGAGAAATGACGATAAAATTGCTGTTTTAAACTTGCAAAAACATAGAAAACGCTGTTTTGAACTACTCAAACTGACAAATTCATGTTTCTTTCGTGTGAAACGGCGATTTATGAGAAATGACGATAAAATTGCTGTTTTAAACTTGCAAAAACATAGAAAAACGCTGTTTTGAACTATTCAAACTGATAAATTCATGTTTCTTTCGTGTGAAACGGCGATTTATGAGAAATGACGATAAAATTGCTGTTTTAAACTTGCAAAAACATAGAAAAACGCTGTTTTCAACTATTCAAACTGATAAATTCATGTTTCTTTCGTGTGAAACGGCGATTTATGAGAAATGACGATAAAATTGCTGTTTTAAACTTGCAAAAACAATGAAAAACGCTGTTTTCAACTATTCAAACTGCAAAATTCATGTTTCTTGGTGTAAAACGGCGATTTATGAGAAATGACGATAAAATTGCTGTTTTAAACTTGAAAAAACATAGTAAAACGCTGTTATGAACTATTCAAACTGACAAATTCAT
The DNA here is from genome assembly GCA_963942605.1 of Poecilus cupreus. Classification (NCBI taxonomy): domain Eukaryota; kingdom Metazoa; phylum Arthropoda; class Insecta; order Coleoptera; family Carabidae; genus Poecilus; species Poecilus cupreus. Next base: position 21,202 of record CAWWDY010002327.1, read on the forward strand.
GTTTCTTTCGTGTGAAACGGCGATTTATGAGAAATGACGATAAAATTGCTGTTTCAAACTTGCAAAAACATAGAAAAACGCTGTTTTTAACTATTCAAACTGATAAATTCAGGTTTCTTTCGTGCAAAACGGCGATTTATGAGAAATGGCGATAAAATTGCTGTTTTTAAACTTGCAAAAACATAGAAAAACGCTGTTTTTTAACTATTCAAACTGATAAATTCAGGTTTCTTTCGTTCAAAACGGTGGATTTTTGTGAAATCACAATAAAACTGCTGTTTTAAACTTGCAAAAACATAGAAAAACGCTGTTTTGAACTATTCAAACTGAAATTCATGTTTCTTTCGTGTGAAACGGCGATTTATGAGAAATGACGATAAAATTGCTGTTTTAAACTTGCAAAAACATAGAAAAACGCTGTTTTGAACTATTCAAACTGACAAATTCATGTTTCTTTCGTGTGAAACGGGCGATTTATGAGAAATGACGATAAAATTGCTGTTTTAAACTTGCAAAAACATAGAAAAACGCTGTTTTCAAATATTCAAACTGATAAATTCATGTTTCTTTCGTGTGAAACGGCGATTTATGAGAAATGACGATAAAATTGCTGTTTTAAACTTGCAAAAACATAGAAAAACGCTGTTTTCAACTATTTAAACTGATAAATTCATGTTTCTTTCGTGTGAAACGGCGATTTATGAGAAATGACGATAAAATTGCTGTTTTAAACTTGCAAAAACATAGAAAAACGCTGTTTTCAACTATTCAAACTGCAAAATTCATGTTTCTTGGTGTGAAACGGCGATTTATGAGAAATGACGATAAAATTGCTGTTTTAAACTTGCAAAAACATAGAAAAACGCTGTTTTGAACTATTCAAACTGACAAATTCATGTTTCTTTCGTGTGAAACGGCGATTTATGAGAAATGACGATAAAATTGCTGTTTTAAACTTGCAAAATCATAGAAAAACGCTGTTTTCAACTATTCAAACTGAAAAATTCATGTTTCTTTCGTGTGAAACGGCGATTTATGAGAAATGACAATAAAATTGCTGTTTTAAACTTGCAAAAACATAGAAAAACGCTGTTTTTAACTGTTCAAACTGATAAATTCAGGTTTCTTTCAATCGAAACGGTGGATTTTTGTGAAATCACGATAAAACTGCTATTTTAAACTTGCAAAAACATAGAAAAACGCTGTTTTGAACTATTCAAACTGACAAATTCATGTTTCTTTCGTGTGAAACGGCGATTTATGAGAAACGACGATAAAATTGCTGTTTTAAACTTGCAAAAAACATAGTAAAACGCTGTTTTGAACTATTCAAACTGACAAATTCATGTTTCTTTCGTGTGAAACGGCGATTTATGAGAAATGACGATAAAATTGCTGTTTTAAACTTGCAAAAACATAGAAAAACGTTGTTTTGAACTATTCAAACTGACAAATTCATGTTTCTTTCGTGTGAAACGGCGATTTATGAGAAATGACGTTAAAATTGCTGTTTTTACTTGAAAAAAACATAGAAAAACGCTGTTTTTAACTATTCAAACTGATAAATTCATGGTTCTTTCGTGTGAAACGGCGATTTATGAGAAATGACGATAAAATTGCTGTTTTAAACTTGCAAAAACATAGAAAAACGCTGGTTTGAACTATTCAAACTGACAAATTCATGTTTCTTTCGTGTGAAACGGCGATTTATGAGAAATGACGATAAAATTGCTGTTTTAAACTTGCAAAAACATAGAAAAACGCTGTTTTGCACTATTCAAACTGACAAATTCATGTTTCTTTCGTTCGAAACGGTGGATTTTTGTGAAATCACGATAAAACTGCTGTTTTAAACTTGCAAAAACACAGAAAAACGCTGTTTCCAACTATTCAAACTGATAAATTCATGTTTCTTCCGTGTGAAACGGCGATTTATGAGAAATGACGATAAAATTGCTGTTTTAAACTTGCAAAAACATAGTAAAACGCTGTTTTGAACTATTCAAACTGACAAATTCATGTTTCTTGCGTGTGAAACGGCGATTTATGAGAATTGACGATAAAATTGCTGTTTTGAACTTGCAAAAACATAGAAAAACGCTGTTTTTAACTATTCAAACTGATAAATTCAGGTTCCTTTCGTGCGAAACGGCGATTTATGAGAAATGACGATAAAATTGCTGTTTTAAACTTTCAAGAACATAGAAAAAACGCTGTTTTTAACTATTCAAACTGATAAATTCAGGTTTCTTTCGTTCGAAACGGTGGATTTTTGTGAAATCACAATAAAACTGCTGTTTTTAACTTGCAAAAACATAGAAAAACGCTGTTTTGAACTATTCAAACTGACAAATTCATGTTTCTTTCGTGTGCAACGGCGATTTATGAGAAATGACGATAAAATTGCTGTTTTAAACTTGCAAAAACATAGAAAAACGCTGTTTTTAACTATTCAAACTGATAAATTCAGGTTTCTTTCGTTCAAAACGGTGGATTTTTGTGAAATCACGATAAAACTGTTGTTTTAAACTTGCAAAAACATAGAAAAACGCTGTTTTGAACTATTCAAACTGACAAATTCATGTTTCTTTTGTGTGAAACGGCGATTTATGAGAAATGACGATAAAATTGCTGTTTTAAACTTGCAAAAACATAGTAAAACGCTGTTTTGAACTATTCAAACTGATAAATTCATGGTTCTTTCGTGTGAAACGGCGATTTATGAGAAATGACGATAAAATTGCTGTTTTAAACTTGCAAAAACATAGAAAAACGCTGTTTTAAACTATTCAAACTGACAAATTCATGTTTCTTTCGTGTGAAACGGCGATTTATGAGAAATGACGATAAAATTGCTGTTTTAAACTTGCAAAAACATAGAAAAACGCAGTTTTCAACTATTCAAACTGATAAATTCAGGTTTCTTTCGTTCGAAACGGTGGATTTTTGTGAAATCACGATAAAACTGCTGTTTTAAACTTGCAAAACATAGAAAAACGCTGTTTTGAACTATTCAAACTGACAAATTCATGTTTCTTTCGTGTGAAACGGCGATTTATGAGAAATGACGATAAAATTGCTGTTTTAAACTTGCAAAAACATAGAAAAACGCTGTTTTGAACTATTTAAACTGACAAATTCATGTTTCTTTCGTGTGAAACGGCGATTTATGAGAAATGACGATAAAATTGCTGTTTTAAACTTGCAAAAACATAGAAAAACGCTGTTCTCAACTATTCAAACTGATAAATTCATGTTTCTTTCGTGTGAAACGGCGATTTATGAGAAATGACGATAAAATTGCTGTTTTAAACTTGCAAAAACATAGAAAAACGCAGTTTTTAACTATTCAAACTGATAAATTCAGGTTTCTTTCGTTCGAAACGGTGGATTTTTGTGAAATCACGATAAAACTGCTCTTTTAAACTTGCAAAAACATAGAAAAAACGCTGTTTTGAACTATTCAAACTGACAAATTCATGTTTCTTTCGTGTGAAACGGCGATTTATGAGAAATGACGATAAAATTGCTGTTTTAAGCTTGCAAAAACATAGTAAAACGCTGTATTGAACTATTCAAACTGACAAATTCATGTTTCTTTCGTGTGAAACGGCGATTTATGAGAAATGACGATAAAATTGCTGTTTTAAACTTGCAAAAACATAGAAAACGCTGTTTTGAACTACTCAAACTGACAAATTCATGTTTCTTTCGTGTGAAACGGCGATTTATGAGAAATGACGATAAAATTGCTGTTTTAAACTTGCAAAAACATAGAAAAACGCTGTTTTTAACTATTAAAACTGATAAATTCAGGTTTCTTTCGTGCTAAACGGCGATTTATGAGAAATGACGATAAAATTGCTGTTTTAAACTTGCAAAAACATAGAAAAACGCTGTTTTTAACTATTCAAACTGATAAATTCAGGTTTCTTTCCGTTCGAAACGGTGGATTTTTGGGAAATCACAATATAACTGCTGTTTTAAACTTGAAAAAACATAGAAAAACGCTGTTTTGAACTATTCAAACTGACAAATTTATGTTTCTTTCGTGTGAAACGGCGATTTATGAGAAATCACGATAAAACTGCTGTTTTAAACTTGCAAAAACATAGTAAAACGCTGTTTTGAACTATATAAACTGACAAATTCATGTTTCTTTCGTGTGAAACGGCGATTTATGAGAAATGACGATAAAATTGCTATTTTAAACTTGCAAAAACATAGAAAAACGCTGTTTTGGACTATTCAAACTGATAAATTCATGTTTCTTTCGTGTGAAACGGCGATTTATGAGAAATGACGATAAAATTGCTGTTTTAAACTTGCAAAAACATAGAAAAACGCTGTTTTCAACTATTCAAACTGATAAATTCATGTTTCTTTCGTGTGAAACGGCGATTTATGAGAAATGACGATAAAATTGCTGTTTTAAACTTGCAAAAACATAGAAAAACGCTGTTTTCAACTATTCAAACTGCAAAATTCATGTTTCTTGGGTGTAAAACGGCGATTTATGAGAAATGACGATAAAATTGCTGTTTTAAACTTGAAAAAACATAGTAAAACGCTGTTATGAACTATTCAAACTGACAAATTCATGTTTCTTTCGTGTGAAACGGCGATTTATGAGAAATGACGATAAAATTGCTGTTTTAAACTTGCAAAAACATAGAAAAACGCTGTTTTTAACTATTCAAACTGATAAATTCAGGTTCCTTTCGTGCGAAACGGCGATTTATGAGAAATGACGATAAAATTGCTATTATAAACTTGCAAAAACATAGAAAAACGCTGTTTTTAACTATTCAAACTGATAAATTCAGGTTTCTTTCGTTCGAAACGGTGGATTTTTGTGAAATCACAAAAAAAATGCTGTTTTAAACTTGCAAAAACATAGAAAAACGCTGTTTTGAACTTTTCAAACTGACAAATTCATGTTCTTTGGTGTGAAACGGCGATTTATGAGAAATGACGATAAAATTGCTGTTTTAAACTTGCAAAAACATAGAAAAACGCTGTTTTTAACTATTCAAACTGATAAATTCAGGTTTCTTTCGTTCGAAACGGTGGATTTTTGTGAAATCACGATAAAACTGCTGTTTTAAACTTGCAAAAACATAGAAAAACGCTGTTTTGAACTATTCAAACTGACAAATTCATGTTTCTTTCGTGTGAAACGGCGATTTATGAGAAATGACGATAAAATTGCTGTTTTAAACTTGCAAAAACATAGTAAAACGCTGTTTTGAACTATTCAAACTGATAAATTCATGGTTCTTTCGTGTGAAACGGCGATTTATGAGAAATGACGATAAAATTGCTGTTTTAAACTTGCAAAAACATAGAAAAACGCTGGTTTGAACTATTCAAACTGACAAATTCATGTTTCTTTCGTGTGAAACGGCGATTTATGAGAAATGACGATAAAATTGCTGTTTTAAACTTGCAAAAACATAGAAAAACGCTGTTTTGCACTATTCAAACTGACAAATTCATGTTTCTTTTGTTCGAAACGGTGGATTTTTGTGAAATCACGATAAAACTGCTGTTTTAAACTTGCAAAAACACAGAAAAACGCTGTTTCCAACTATTCAAACTGATAAATTTATGTTTCTTTCGTGTGAAACGGCGATTTATGAGAAATGACGATAAAATTGCTGTTTTAAACTTGCAAAAACATAGTAAAACGCTGTTTTGAACTATTCAAACTGACAAATTCATGTTTCTTGCGTGTGAAACGGCGATTTATGAGAAATGACGATAAAATTGCTGTTTTGAACTTGCAAAAACATAGAAAAACGCTGTTTTTAACTATTCAAACTGATAAATTCAGGTTCCTTTCGTGCGAAACGGCGATTTATGAGAAATGACGATAAAATTGCTGTTTTAAACTTGCAAGAACATAGAAAAACGCTGTTTTTAACTATTCAAACTGATAAATTCAGGTTTCTTTCGTTCGAAACGGTGGATTTTTGTAAAATCACAATAAAACTGCTGTTTTAAACTTGCAAAAACATAGAAAAACGCTGTTTTGAACTATTCAAACTGACAAATTCATGTTTCTTTCGTGTGCAACGGCGATTTATGAGAAATGACGATAAAATTGCTGTTTTAAACCTTGCAAAAACATAGAAAAACACTGTTTTTAACTATTCAAACTGATAAATTCAGGTTTCTTTCGTTCAAAACGGTGGATTTTTGTGAAATCACGATAAAACTGTTGTTTTAAACTTGCAAAAACATAGAAAAACGCTGTTTTGAACTATTCAAACTGACAAATTCATGTTTCTTTCGTGTGAAACGGCGATTTATGAGAAATGACGATAAAATTGCTGTTTTAAACTTGCAAAAACATAGTAAAACGCTGTTTTGAACTATTCAAACTGATAAATTCATGGTTCTTTCGTGTGAAACGGCGATTTATGAGAAATGACGATAAAATTGCTGTTTTAAACTTGCAGAAACATAGAAAAACGCTGTTTTAAACTATTCAAACTGACAAATTCATGTTTCTTTCGTGTGAAACGGCGATTTATGAGAAATGACGATAAAATTGCTGTTTTAAACTTGCAAAAACATAGAAAAACGCAGTTTTCAACTATTCAAACTGATAAATTCAGGTTTCTTTCGTTCGAAACGGTGGATTTTTGTGAAATCACGATAAAACTGCTGTTTTAAACTTGCAAAACATAGAAAAACGCTGTTTTGAACTATTCAAACTGACAAATTCATGTTTCTTTCGTGTGAAACGGCGATTTATGAGAAATGACGATAAAATTGCTGTTTTAAACTTGCAAAAACATAGAAAAACGCTGTTTTGAACTATTCAAACTGACAAATTCATGTTTCTTTCGTGTGAAACGGCGATTTATGAGAAATGACGATAAAATTGCTGTTTTAAACTTGCAAAAACATAGAAAAAACGCTGTTCTCAACTATTCAAACTGATAAATTCATGTTTCTTTCATGTGAAACGGCGATTTATGAGAAATGACGATAAAATTGCTGTTTTAAACTTGCAAAAACATAGAAAAACGCAGTTTTTAACTATTCAAACTGATAAATTCAGGTTTCTTTCGTTCGAAACGGTGGATTTTTGTGAAATCACGATAAAACTGCTGTTTTAAACTTGCAAAAACATAGAAAAACGCTGTTTTGAACTATTCAAACTGACAAATTCATGTTTCTTTCGTGTGAAACGGCGATTTATGAGAAATGACGATAAAATTGCTGTTTTAAGCTTGCAAAAACATAGTAAAACGCTGTATTGAACTATTCAAACTGACAAATTCATGTTTCTTTCGTGTGAAACGGCGATTTATGAGAAATGACGATAAAATTGCTGTTTTAAACTTGCAAAAACATAGAAAACGCTGTTTTGAACTACTCAAACTGACAAATTCATGTTTCTTTCGTGTGAAACGGCGATTTATGAGAAATGACGATAAAATTGCTGTTTTAAACTTGCAAAAACATAGAAAAACGCTGTTTTTAACTATTAAAACTGATAAATTCAGGTTTCTTTCGTGCTAAACGGCGATTTATGAGAAATGACGATAAAATTGCTGTTTTAAACTTGCAAAAACATAGAAAAACGCTGTTTTTAACTATTCAAACTGATAAATTCAGGTTTCTTTCCGTTCGAAACGGTGGATTTTTGGGAAATCACAATATAACTGCTGTTTTAAACTTGCAAAAACATAGAAAAACGCTGTTTTGAACTATTCAAACTGACAAATTTATGTTTCTTTCGTGTGAAACGGCGATTTATGAGAAATCACGATAAAACTGCTGTTTTAAACTTGCAAAAACATAGTAAAACGCTGTTTTGAACTATATAAACTGACAAATTCATGTTTCTTGGTGTAAAACGGCGATTTATGAGAAATGACGATAAAATTGCTGTTTTAAACTTGAAAAAACATAGTAAAACGCTGTTATGAACTATTCAAACTGACAAATTCATGTTTCTTTCGTGTGAAACGGCGATTTATGAGAAATGACGATAAAATTGCTGTTTTAAACTTGCAAAAACATAGAAAAACGCTGTTTTTAACTATTCAAACTACTGATAAATTCAGGTTTCTTTCGTGCAAAACGGCGATTTATGAGAAATGGCGATAAAATTGCTGTTTTAAACTTGCAAAAACATAGAAAAACGCTGTTTTTAACTATTCAAACTGATAAATTCAGGTTTCTTTCGTTCGAAACGGTGGATTTTTGTGAAATCACAATAAAACTGCTGTTTTAAACTTGCAAAAACATAGAAAAACGCTGTTTTGAACTATTCAAACTGAAATTCATGTTTCTTTCGTGTGAAACGGCGATTTATGAGAAATGACGATAAAATTGCTGTTTTAAACTTGCAAAAACATAGAAAAACGCTGTTTTGAACTATTCAAACTGACAAATTCATGTTTCTTTCGTGTGAAACGGCGATTTATGAGAAATGACGATAAAATTGCTGTTTTAAACTTGCAAAAACATAGAAAAAACGCTGTTTTCAAATATTCAAACTGATAAATTCATGTTTCTTTCGTGTGAAACGGCGATTTATGAGAAATGACGATAAAATTGCTGTTTTAAACTTGCAAAAACATAGAAAAACGCTGTTTTGAACTATTCAAACTGATAAATTCATGTTTCTTTCGTGTGAAACGGCGATTTATGAGAAATGACGATAAAATTGCTGTTTTAAACTTGCAAAAACATAGAAAAACGCTGTTTTCAACTATTCAAACTGATAAATTCATGTTTCTTTCGTGTGAAACGGCGATTTATGAGAAATGACGATAAAATTGCTGTTTTAAACTTGCAAAAACATAGAAAAACGCTGTTTTCAACTATTCAAACTGCAAAATTCATGTTTCTTGGTGTGAAACGGCGATTTATGAGAAATGACGATAAAATTGCTGTTTTAAACTTGCAAAAACATAGAAAAACGCTGTTTTGAACTATTCAAACTGACAAATTCATGTTTCTTTCGTGTGAAACGGCGATTTATGAGAAACGACGATAAAATTGCTGTTTTAAACTTGCAAAAACATATTAAAACGCTGTTTTGAACTATTCAAACTGACAAATTCATGTTTCTTTCGTGTGAAACGGCGATTTATGAGAAATGACGATAAAATTGCTGTTTTAAACTTGCAAAAACATAGAAAAACGCTGTTTTTAACTATTCAAACTGATAAATTCAGGTTCCTTTCGTGCGAAACGGCGATTTATGAGAAATGACGATAAAATTGCTATTTTAAACTTGCAAAAACATAGAAAAACGCTGTTTTTAACTATTCAAACTGATAAATTCAGGTTTCTTTCGTTCGAAACGGTGGATTTTTGTGAAATCACGATAAAACTGCTGTTTTAAACTTGCAAAACATAGAAAAACGCTGTTTTGAACTATTCAAACTGACAAATTCATGTTTCTTTCGTGTGAAATGGCGATTTATGAGAAATGACGATAAAATTGCTGTTTTAAGCTTGCAAAAACATAGTAAAACGCTGTATTGAACTATTCAAACTGACAAATTCATGTTTCTTTCGTGTGAAACGGCGATTTATGAGAAATGACGATAAAATTGCTGTTTTAAACTTGCAAAAACATAGAAAACGCTGTTTTGAACTACTCAAACTGACAAATTCATGTTTCTTTCGTGTGAAACGGCGATTTATGAGAAATGACGATAAATTGCTGTTTTAAACTTGCAAAAACATAGAAAAACGCTGTTTTTAACTATTCAAACTGATAAATTCAGGTTTCTTTCGTGCAAAACGGCGATTTATGAGAAATGGCGATAAAATTGCTGTTTTAACTTGCAAAAACATAGAAAAACGCTGTTTTTAACTATTCAAACTGATAAATTCAGGTTTCTTTCGTTCGAAACGGTGGATTTTTGTGAAATCACAATAAAACTGCTGTTTTAAACTTGCAAAAACATAGAAAAACGCTGTTTTGAACTATTCAAACTGAAATTCATGTTTCTTTCGTGTGAAACGGGCGATTTATGAGAAATGACGATAAAATTGCTGTTTTAAACTTGCAAAACATAGAAAAACGCTGTTTTGAACTATTCAAACTGACAAATTCATGTTTCTTTCGTGTGAAACGGCGATTTATGAGAAATGACGATAAAATTGCTGTTTTAAACTTGCAAAAACATAGAAAAACGCTGTTTTCAAATATTCAAACTGATAATTCATGTTTCTTTCGTGTGAAACGGCGATTTATGAGAAATGACGATAAAATTGCTGTTTTAAACTTGCAAAAACATAGAAAAACGCTGTTTTGAACTATTCAAACTGATAAATTCATGTTTCTTTCGTGTGAAACGGCGATTTATGAGAAATGACGATAAAATTGCTGTTTTAAACTTGCAAAAACATAGAAAAACGCTGTTTTCAACTATTCAAACTGATAAATTCATGTTTCTTTCGTGTGAAACGGCGATTTATGAGAAATGACGATAAAATTGCTGTTTTAAACTTGCAAAAACATAGAAAAACGCTGTTTTCAACTATTCAAACTGCAAAATTCATGTTTCTTGGTGTGAAACGGCGATTTATGAGAAATGACGATAAAATTGCTGTTTTAAACTTGCAAAAACATAGAAAAACGCTGTTTTGAACTATTCAAACTGACAAATTCATGTTTCTTTCGTGTGAAACGACGATTTATGAGAAATGACGATAAAATTGCTGTTTTAAACTTGCAAAATCATAGAAAAAACGCTGTTTTCAACTATTCAAACTGAAAAATTGATGTTTCTTTCGTGTGAAACGGCGATTTATGAGAAATGACATAAAATTGCTGTTTTAAACTTGCAAAAACATAGAAAAACGCTGTTTTTAACTATTCAAACTGATAAATTCAGGTTTCTTTCGTTCGAAACGGTGGATTTTTGTGAAATCACGATAAAACTGCTATTTTAAACTTGCAAAAACATAGAAAAACGCTGTTTTGAACTATTCAAACTGACAAATTCATGTTTCTTTCGTGTGAAACGGCGATTTATGAGAAACGACGATAAAATTGCTGTTTTAAACTTGCAAAAACATATTAAAACGCTGTTTTGAACTATTCAAACTGACAAATTCATGTTTCTTTCGTGTGAAACGGCGATTTATGAGAAATGACGATAAAATTGCTGTTTTAAACTTGCAAAAACATAGAAAAACGCTGTTTTTAACTATTCAAACTGATAAATTCAGGTTCCTTTCGTGCGAAACGGCGATTTATGAGAAATGACGATAAAATTGCTATTTTAAACTTGCAAAAACATAGAAAAACGCTGTTTTTAACTATTCAAACTGATAAATTCAGGTTTCTTTCGTTCGAAACGGTGGATTTTTGTGAAATCACGATAAAACTGCTGTTTTAAACTTGCAAAACATAGAAAAACGCTGTTTTGAACTATTCAAACTGACAAATTCATGTTTCTTTCGTGTGAAACGGCGATTATGAGAAATGACGATAAAATTGCTGTTTTAAACTTGCAAAAACATAGAAAAACGCTGTTTTGAACTATTCAAACTGACAAATTCATGTTTCTTTCGTGTGAAACGGAGATTTATGAGAAATGACGATAAAATTGCTGTTTTAAACTTGCAAAAACATAGAAAAACGCTGTTCTCAACTATTCAAACTGATAAATTCATGTTTCTTTCGTGTGAAACGGCGATTTATGAGAAATGACGATAAAATTGCTGTTTTAAACTTGCAAAAACATAGAAAAACGCAGTTTTTAACTATTCAAACTGATAAATTCAGGTTTCTTTCGTTCGAAACGGTGGATTTTTGTGAAATCACGATAAAACTGCTGTTTTAAACTTGCAAAAACCAAGAAAAACGCTGTTTTGAACTATTCAAACTGACAAATTCATGTTTCTTTCGTGTGAAATGGCGATTTATGAGAAATGACGATAAAATTGCTGTTTTAAGCTTGCAAAAACATAGTAAAACGCTGTATTGAACTATTCAAACTGACAAATTCATGTTTCTTTCGTGTGAAACGGCGATTTATGAGAAATGACGATAAAATTGCTGTTTTAAACTTGCAAAAACATAGAAAACGCTGTTTTGAACTACTCAAACTGACAAATTCATGTTTCTTTCGTGTGAAACGGCGATTTATGAGAAATGACGATAAAATTGCTGTTTTAAACTTGCAAAAACATAGAAAAACGCTGTTTTGAACTATTCAAACTGATAAATTCATGTTTCTTTCGTGTGAAACGGCGATTTATAAGAAATGACGATAAAATTGCTGTTTTAAACTTGCAAAACATAGAAAAACGCTGTTTTCAACTATTCAAACTGATAAATTCATGTTTCTTTCGTGTGAAACGGCGATTTATGAGAAATGACGATAAAATTGCTGTTTTAAACTTGCAAAAACAATGAAAAACGCTGTTTTCAACTATTCAAACTGCAAAATTCATGTTTCTTGGTGTAAAACGGCGATTTATGAGAAATGACGATAAAATTGCTGTTTTAAACTTGAAAAAACATAGTAAAACGCTGTTATGAACTATTCAAACTGACAAATTCATGTTTCTTTCGTGTGAAACGGCGATTTATGAGAAATGACGATAAAATTGCTGTTTTTAAACTTGCAAAAACATAGAAAAACGCTGTTTTTAACTATTCAAACTGATAAATTCAGGTTTCTTTCGTGCAAAACGGCGATTTATGAGAAATGGCGAAAAATTGCTGTTTTAAACTTGCAAAAACATAGAAAAACGCTGTTTTTAACTATTCAAACTGATAAATTCAGGTTTCTTTCGTTCAAAACGGTGGATTTTTGTGAAATCACAATAAAACTGCTGTTTTAAACTTGCAAAAACATAGAAAAACGCTGTTTTGAACTATTCAAACTGAAATTCATGTTTCTTTCGTGTGAAACGGCGATTTATTAGAAATGACGATAAAATTGCTGTTTAAAACTTGCAAAAACATAGAAAAACGCTGTTTTGAACTATTCAAACTGACAAATTCATGTTTCTTTCGTGTGAAACGGCGATTTATGAGAAATGACGATAAAATTGCTGTTTTAAACTTGCAAAAACATAGAAAAACGCTGTTTTCAAATATTCAAACTGATAAATTCATGTTTCTTTCGTGTGAAACGGCGATTTATGAGAAATGACGATAAAATTGCTGTTTTAAACTTGCAAAAACATAGAAAAACGCTGTTTTCAACTATTCAAACTGATAAATTCATGTTTCTTTCGTGTGAAACGGCGATTTATGAGAAATGACGATAAAATTGCTGTTTTAAACTTGCAAAAACATAGAAAAACGCTGTTTTCAACTATTCAAACTGCAAAATTCATGTTTCTTCAAAATTCATGTTTCTTGGTGTGAAACGGCGATTTATGAGAAATGACGATAAAATTGCTGTTTTAAACTTGCAAAAACATAGAAAAACGCTGTTTTGAACTATTCAAAACTGACAAATTCATGTTTCTTTCGTGTGAAACGGCGATTTATGAGAAATGACGATAAAATTGCTGTTTTAAAACTTGCAAAATCATAGAAAAAACGCTGTTTTCAACTATTCAAACTGAAAAATTCATGTTTCTTTCGTGTGAAACGGCGATTTATGAGAAATGACAATAAAAATTGCTGTTTTAAAACTTGCAAAAACATAGAAAAACGCTGTTTTTAACTATTCAAACTGATAAATTCAGGTTTCTTTCGTTCGAAACGGTGGATTTTTGTGAAATCACGATAAAACTGCTATTTTAAACTTGCAAAAACATAGAAAAACGCTGTTTTGAACTATTCAAACTGACAAATTCATGTTTCTTTCGTGT
>CAWWDY010002328.1:0-38841 GCA_963942605.1 Poecilus cupreus
TTGCTTTCACCAACATTAGCTATTATATACGACAGAAACATGAATAGGACAGTTTAAATACTTGAAAACAGCATTTTGTATGTTTTTGCAAGCTGAAAACAGCTATTTTATCTTGATTTTGCAAACATAAGCCATTACACACTACATATACATGAATATGACAGTTTAAATACTTGAAAACGGTGTTTTGTATGCTTTTGCATGCTTAAAACAGCATTTTTATCTTGCATTCACTAACATTAGCTATTATACACGACAGAAACATGAATATGACAGTTTAACGGTGTTTTGTATGCTTAAAACAGCATTTTTATCTTGCTTTCACCAACATTAGCTATTATACACGACAGAAACATGAATATGACAGTTTAAATACTTGAAAACAGCATTTTGTATCTTTTTGCAAGCTGAAAACAGCTATTTTATCTTGATTTTGCAAACATAAGCCATTACACACGACATATACATGAATATGACAGTTTAAATACTTGAAAACGGTGTTTTGTATGCTTTTGCATGCTTAAAACAGCATTTTTATCTTACTTTCACCAACTATAGCTATTATACACGACAGAAACAAGAATATGACAGTTTAAATACTTGAAAACGGTGTTTTGTTTGCTTTTGCATGCTTAAAACAACGATTTTCTCTTGCTTTCACCAACATTAGCTATTATACACGACAGAAACATGAATATGACAGTTTAAATACTTAAAAACGGTGTTTTGTATGCTTTTGCATGCTTAAAACAGCATTTTTATCTTACTTTCACCAACTATAGCTATTATACACGACAGAAACAAGAATATGACAGTTTAAATACTTGAAAACGGTGTTTTGTTTGCTTTTGCATTCTTAAAACAGCATTTTTATCTTGCTTTCACCAACATTAGCTATTATACACGACAGAAACATGAATATGACAGTTTAAATTTTTAAAAACAGCATTTTGTATGTTTTTGCAAGCTGAAAACAGCTATTTTATCTTGATTTTGCAAACATAAGCCATTACACACGACATATACATGAATATGACAGTTTAAATACTTGTAAACGGTGTTTTGTATGCTTTTGCATGCTTAAAACAGCATTTTTATTTTGCATTTACCAACATTAGCTATTATATACGACAGAAACATGAATAGGACAGTTTAAATACTTAAAAACAGAATTTGTATGTTTTTGCAAGCTGAAAACAGCTACTTTATCTTGATTTTGCAAACATAAACCATTACACACGATATGTACATGAATATGACAGTTCAAATACTTGAAAACGGTGTTTTGTATGCTTTTGCATGCTTAAAACAGCATTTTTATCTTGCTTTCACCAACATTAGCTATTATACACGACAGAAACATGAATCTGACAGTTTAAATACTTGAAAACGGTGCTTTGTATGCTTTTGCATGCTTAAAACAGCATTTTTATCTTGCTTTCACATACATTAGCTATTATACACGACAGAAACATAAATATGACTGTTTAAATATTTGAAAACGGTGTTTTGTATGTTTTTACATGCTTAAAACAGCATTTTTATCTTGCTTTCACCAACATTAGCTTTTATACACGACAGAAACATGAATATGACAATTTAAATACTTGAAAACAGCATTTTGTATGTTTTTGCAAGCTGAAAACAGCTATTTTATCTTGATTTTGCAATCATAAGCCATTACACACGACATATACATGAATATGACAGTTTAAACACTAGAAAACGGTGTTTTGTATGCTTCTTAATGCTTAAAACAGCATTTTTATCTTGCTTTCACTAACATTAGCTATTATACACAACAGAAGCATGAATATAACAGTTTAAATACTTGAAAACGGTGTTTTGTATGCTTTTGTAAGCTTAAAACAGCATTTTTATCTTGCTTCCACCAACATTAGCTATTATACACGACAGAAACATGAATATGACAGTTTAAATACTTGAAAACAGCATCTTGTATGTTTTTGCAAGCTGAAAACAGCTATTTTATCTTGATTTTGCAAACATAAGAAATTACACACGACATATACATGAATATGACAGTTTAAATTCTTGAAAACGGTGTTTTGTATGCTTTTGCATGCTTAAAACAGCATTTTTATTTTGCTTTTACCAACATTAGCTATTATATACGACAGAAACATGAATAGGACAGTTTAAATACTTAAAAACAGAATTTTGTATGTTTTTGCAAGCTGAAAACAGCTACTTTATTTTGATTTTGCAAACATAAACCATTACACACGATATGTACATGAATATGACAGTTCAAATACTTGAAAACGGTGTTTTGTATGCTTTTGCATGCTTAAAACAGCATTTTTATCTTGCTTTCACCAACATTAGCTATTATACACGACAGAAACATGAATATGACAGTTTAAATACTTGAAAACGGTGCTTTGTATGCTTTTGCATGCTTAAAACAGCATTTTTATCTTGCTTTCACATACATTAGCTATTATACACGACAGAAACATAAATATGACAGTTTAAATACTTGAAAACGGTGTTTTGTATGTTTTTACATGCTTAAAACAGCATTTTTATCTTGCTTTCACCAACATTAGCTATTATACACGACAGAAACATGAATATGACAATTTAGATACTTGAAACAGCATTTTGTATGTTTTTGCAAGCTGAAAACAGTTATTTTATCTTGATTTTGCAAACATAAGCCATTACACACGACATATACATGAATATGACAGTTTAAACACTAGAAAACGGTGTTTTGTATGCTTCTTAATGCTTAAAACAGCATTTTTATCTTGCTTTCACTAACATTAACTATTATACACGACAGAAACATGAATATAACAGTTTAAATACTTGAAAACGGTGTTTTGTATGCTTTTGTATGCTTAAAACAGCATTTTTATCTTGCTTCAACCAACATTAGCTATTATACACGACAGAAACATGAATATGACAGTTTAAATACTTGAAAACAGCATCTTGTATGTTTTTGCAAGCTGAAAACAGCTATTTTATCTTGATTTTGCAAACATAAGCCATTACACACGACATATACATGAATATGACAGTTTAAATTCTTAAAAACAGTGTTTTGTATGCTTTTGCATGTTTAAAACAGCATTTTTATCTTGCTTTCAAAAACATTAGCTTTATACACGACAGAAACATGAATATGACAGTTCAAATACTTGTAAATAGCATTTTGTATGTTTTTGCATGCTGAAAACAGATATTTTATCTTGATTTTGCAAACATAAGCCATTACACACGACATATACATGAATATGATAGTTTAAATACTTGAAAATGGTGTTTTGTATGCTTTTGCATGCTTAAAACAGCATTTTTATCTTGCTTTCACATACATTAGCTATTATACACGACAGAAACATGAATATGACAGTTTAAATACTTGAAAACTGTGTTTTGTATGTTTTTACATGCTTAAAACAGCATTTTTATCTTGCTTTCACCAACATTAGCTATTATACACGACAGAAACATGAATCTGACAGTTTAAATACTTGAAAACGGTGCTTTGTATGCTTTTGCATGCTTAAAACAGCATTTTTATCTTGCTTTCACATACATTAGCTATTATACACGACAGAAACATAAATATGACTGTTTAAATACTTGAAAACGGTGTTTTGTATGTTTTTACATGCTTAAAACAGCATTTTTATCTTGCTTTCACCAACATTAGCTTTTATACACGACAGAAACATGAATATGACAATTTAAATACTTGAAAACAGCATTTTGTATGTTTTTGCAAGCTGAAAACAGCTATTTTATCTTGATTTTGCAATCATAAGCCATTACACACGACATATACATGAATATGACAGTTTAAACACTAGAAAACGGTGTTTTGTATGCTTCTTAATGCTTAAAACAGCATTTTTATCTTGCTTTCACTAACATTAGCTATTATACACAACAGAAACATGAATATAACAGTTTAAATACTTGAAAACGGTGTTTTGTATGCGTTTGTAAGCTTAAAACAGCATTTTTATCTTGCTTCCACCAACATTAGCTATTATACACGACAGAAACATGAATATGACAGTTTAAATACTTGAAAACAGCATCTTGTATGTTTTTGCAAGCTGAAAACAGCTATTTTATCTTGATTTTGCAAACATAAGAAATTACACACGACATATACATGAATATGACAGTTTAAATTCTTGAAAACGGTGTTTTGTATGCTTTTGCATGCTTAAAACAGCATTTTTATTTTGCTTTTACCAACATTAGCTATTATATACGACAGAAACATGAATAGGACAGTTTAAATACTTAAAAACAGAATTTTGTATGTTTTTGCAAGCTGAAAACAGCTACTTTATCTTGATTTTGCAAACATAAACCATTACACACGATATGTACATGAATATGACAGTTCAAATACTTGAAAACGGTGTTTTGTATGCTTTTGCATGCTTAAAACAGCATTTTTATCTTGCTTTCACCAACATTAGCTATTATACACGACAGAAACATGAATATGACAGTTTAAATACTTGTAAACGGTGCTTTGTATGCTTTTGCATGCTTAAAACAGCATTTTTATCTTGCTTTCACATACATTAGCTATTATACACGACAGAAACATGAATATGACAGTTTAAATACTTGAAAACGGTGTTTTGTATGTTTTTACATGCTTAAAACAGCATTTTTATCTTGCTTTCACCAACATTAGCTATTATACACGACAGAAACATGAATATGACAATTTAGATACTTGAAAACAGCATTTTGTATGTTTTTGCAAGCTGAAAACAGCTATTTTATCTTGATTTTGCAAACATAAGCCATTACACACGACATATACATGAATATGACAGTTTAAATTCTTTAAAACAGTGTTTTGTATGCTTTTGCATGTTTAAAACAGCATTTTTATCTTGCTTTCAAAAACATTAGCTTTATACACGACAGAAACATGAATCTGACAGTTTAAATACTTGAAAACGGTGCTTTGTATGCTTTTGCATGCTTAAAACAGCATTTTTATCTTGCTTTCACATACATTAGCTATTATACACGACAGAAACATAAATATGACTGTTTAAATACTTGAAAACGGTGTTTTGTATGTTTTAACATGCTTAAAACAGCATTTTTATCTTGCTTTCACCAACATTAGCTTTTATACACGACAGAAACATGAATATGACAATTTAAATACTTGAAAACAGCATTTTGTATGTTTTTGCAAGCTGAAAACAGCTATTTTATCTTGATTTTGCAATCATAAGCCATTACACACGACATATACATGAATATGACAGTTTAAACACTAGAAAACGGTGTTTTGTATGCTTCTTAATGCTTAAAACAGCATTTTTATCTTGCTTTCACTAACATTAGCTATTATACACGACAGAAACATGAATATAACAGTTTAAATACTTGAAAACGGTGTTTTGTATGCTTTTGTATGCTTAAAACAGCATTTTTATCTTGCTTCAACCAACATTAGCTATTATACACGACAGAAACATGAATATGACAGTTTAAATACTTGAAAACAGCATCTTGTATGTTTTTGCAAGCTGAAAACAGCTATTTTATCTTGATTTTGCAAACATAAGCCATTACACACGACATATACATGAATATGACAGTTTAAATTCTTGAAAACAGTGTTTTGTATGCTTTTGCATGTTTAAAACAGCATTTTTATCTTGCTTTCAAAAACATTAGCTTTATACACGACAGAAACATAAATATGACAGTTCAAATACTTGTAAATAGCATTTTGTATGTTTTTGCATGCTGAAAACAGATATTTTATCTTGATTTTGCAAACATAAGCCATTATACACGACATATACATGATAATGATAGTTTAAATACTTGAAAATGGTGTTTTGTATGCTTTTGCATGCTTAAAACAGCATTTTTATCTTGCTTTCACATACATTAGCTATTATACACGACAGAAACATGAATATGACAGTTTAAATACTTGAAAACGGTGTTTTGTATGTTTTTACATGCTTAAAACAGCATTTTTATCTTGCTTTCACCAACATTAGCTATTATACACGACAGAAACATGAATATGACAATTTAGATACTTGAAAACAGCATTTTGTATGTTTTTGCAAGCTGAAAACAGCTATTTTATCTTGATTTTGCAAACATAAGCCTTTACACACGACATATACATGAATATGACAGTTTAAACACTAGAAAACGGTGTTTTGTATGCTTCTTAATGCTTAAAACAGCATTTTTATCTTGCTTTCACTAACATTAGCTATTATACACGACAGAAACATGAATATAACAGTTTAAATACTTGAAAACGGTGTTTTGTATGCTTTTGTATGCTTAAAACAGCATTTTTATCTTGCTTCCACCAACATTAGCTATTATACACGACAGAAACATGAATATGACAGTTTAAATACTTGAAAACAGCATCTTGTATGTTTTTGCAAGCTGAAAACAGCTATTTTATCTTGATTTTGCAAACATAAGCCATTACACACGACATATACATGAATATGACAGTTTAAATTCTTGAAAACGGTGTTTTGTATGCTTTTGCATGTTTATAACAGCATTTTTATCTTGCTTTTAAAAACATTAGCTTTATACACGACAGAAACATGAATATGACAGTTCAAATACTTGTAAATAGCATTTTGTATGTTTTTGCACGCTGAAAACAGATATTTCATCTTGATTTTGCAAACATAAGCCATTACACACGACATATACATGAATATGATAGTTTAAATACTTGAAAATGGTGTTTTGTATGCTTTTGCATGCTTAAAACAGCATTTTTATCTTGCTTTCACCAACATTAGCTATTATACACGACAGAAACATGAATATGACAGTTTAAATACTTGAAAACAGCATTTTGTATGTTTTTGCAAGCTGAAAATAGCTATTTTATCTTGATTTTGCAAACATAAGCCATTACACACCACATATACATGAATATGACAGTTTAAATTCTTGAAAACGGTGTTTTGTATGCTTTTGCATGCTTAAAACAGCATTTTTATCTTACTTTCACCAACTATAGCTATTATACACGACAGAAACAAGAATATGACAGTTTAAATACTTGAAAACGGTGTTTTGTTTGCTTTTGCATGCTTAAAACAACATTTTTCTCTTGCTTTCACCAACATTAGCTATTATACACGACAGAAACATGAATAAATACTTAAAAACGGTGTTTTGTATGCTTTTGCATGTTTAAACAGCATTTTTATCTTACTTTCACCAACTATAGCTATTAGACACGACAGAAATAAGAATATGACAGTTTAAATACTTGAAAACGGTGTTTTGTTTGCTTTTGCATGCTTAAAACAGCATTTTTATCTTGCTTTCACCAACATTAGCTATTATACACGTCAGAAACATGAATATGACAGTTTAAATACTTGAAAACGGTGTTTTGTATGCTTTTGCATGCTTAAAACAGCATTTTTATCTTGCTTTCACCAACATTAGCTATTATACACGACAGAAACATGAATATGACAGTTTAAATACTTGAAAACGGTGCTTTGTATGCTTTTGCATGCTTAAAACAGCATTTTTATCTTGCTTTCACATACATTAGCTATTATACACGACAGAAACATGAATATGACAGTTTAAATACTTGAAAACGGTGTTTTGTATGTTTTTACATGCTTAAAACAGCATTTTTATCTTGCTTTCACTATCATTAGCTATTATACACGACAGAAACATGAATGTAACAGTTTAAATACTTGAAAACGGTGTTTTGTATGCTTTTGTATGCTTAAAACAGCATTTTTATCTTGCTTCCACCAACATTAGCTATTATACACGACAGAAACATGAATATGACAGATCAAATACTTGAAAACAGCATCTTGTATGTTTTTGCAAGCTGAAAACAGCTATTTTATCTTGATTTTGCAAACATAAGCCATTAAACACGACATATACATGAATATGACAGTTTAAATTCTTGAAAACGGTGTTTTGTATGCTTTTGCATGCTTAAAACAGCATTTTTATCTTGCTTTCAAAAACATTAGCTTTATACACGACAGAAACATGAATATGATAGTTCAAATACTTGTAAATAGCATTTTGTATGTTTTTGCACGTTGAAAACAGATATTTTATCTTGATTTTGCAAACATAAGCTATTACACACGACATATACATGAATATGATAGTTTAAATACTTGAAAATGGTGTTTTGTATGATTTTGCATGCTTAAAACAAAATTTTTATCTTGCTTTCACCAACATTAGCTATTATACACGACAGAAACATGAATATGAAAGTTTAAATACTTGAAAACAGCATTTTGCATGTTTTTGTAAGCTGATAACAGCTATTTTATCTTGATTTTGCAAACATGAGCCATTACACACAACATATACATGAATATGACAGTTTAAATACTTGTAAACGGTGTTTTGTATGCTTTTGTATGCTTAAAACAGCATTTTTATCTTGCTTTCACCAACATTAGCTATTATACACGACAGAAACATGAATATGACAGTTTAAATACTTGAAAACAGCATTTTGTATGTTTTTGCAAGCTGATAATAGCTATTTTATCTTGAATTTGCAAACATAAGCCATTACACACAACATATACATGAATATGACAGTTTAAATACTTGTAAACGGTGTTTTGTATGCTTTTGCATGCTTAAAACAGCATTTTTATCTTGCTTTCACCAACATTAGCGATTATATACGACAGAAACATGAATAGGACAGTTTAAATACTTGAAAACAGCATTTTGTATGTTTTTGCAAGCTGAAAACAGCTATTTTATCTTGATTTTGCAAACATAAGCTATTACACACGACATATACATGAATATGACAGTTTAAATACTTGAAAACGGTGTTTTGTATGCTTTTGCATGCTTAAAACAGCATTTTTATCTTGCATTCACTAACATTAGCTATTATACACGACAGAAACATGAATATGACAGTTTAACGGTGTTTTGTATGCTTAAAACAGCATTTTTATCTTGCTTTCACCAACATTAGCTATTATACACGACAGAAGCATGAATATGACAGTTTAAATACTTGAAAACAGCATTTTGTATGTTTTTGCAAGCTGAAAACAGCTATTTTATCTTGATTTTGCGAACATAAGCCATTACACACGACATATACATGAATATGACAGTTTAAATACTTGAAAACGGTGTTTTGTATGCTTTTGCATGCTTAAAACAGCATTTTTATCTTGCTTTCACGAACATTAGTTATTATACACGACAGAAACATGAATATGACAGTTTAAATACTTGAAAACAGCATTTTGTATGTTTTTGCAAGCTGAAAACAGCTATTTTATCTTGATTTTGCAAACATAAGCCATTACACACGACATATACATGAATATGACAGTTTAAATACTTGAAAACGGTGTTTTGTATGCTTCTTAATGCTTAAAACAGCATTTTTATCTTGCTTTCACTAACATTAGCTATTATACACGACAGAAACATGAATATAACAGTTTAAATACTTGAAAACGGTGTTTTGTATGCTTTTGTATGCTTAAAACAGCATTTTTATCTTGCTTCCACCAACATTAGCTATTATACACGACAGAAACATGAATATGACAGTTTAAATACTTGAAAACAGCATCTTGTATGTTTTTGCAAGCTGAAAACAGCTATTTTATCTTGATTTTGCAAACATAAGCCATTACACACGACATATACATGAATATGACAGTTAAAATTCTTGAAAACGGTGTTTTGTATGCTTTTGCATGCTTAAAACAGCATTTTTATCTTGCTTTCAAAAACATTAGCTTTATACACGACAGAAACATGAATATGACAGTTCAAATACTTGTAAATAGCATTTTGTATGTTTTTGCACGCTGAAAACAGATACTTTATCTTGATTTTGCAAACATAAGCCATTACACACGACATATACATGAATATGATAGTTTAAATACTTGAAAATGGTGTTTTGTATGCTTTTGCATGCTTAAAACAGCATTTTTATCTTGCTTTCACCAACATTAGCTATTATACACGACAGAAACATGAATATGACAATTTAGATACTTGAAAACAGCATTTTGTATATTTTTGCAAGCTGAAAACAGCTATTTTATCTTGATTTTGCAAACATAAGCCATTACACACGACATACACATGAATATGACAGTTTAAATACTTAAAAACGGTGTTTTGTATGCTTTTGCATGCTTAAAACAGCATTTTTATCTTACTTTCACCAACTATAGCTATTATACACGACAGAAACAAGAATATGACAGTTTAAATACTTGAAAAGGTGTTTTGTTTGCTTTTGCATGCTTAAAACAGCATTTTTATCTTGCTTTCATCAACATTAGCTATTATACACGTCAGAAACACGAATATGACAGTTTAAATACTTGAAAACGGTGTTTTGTATGCTTTTGCATGCTTAAAACAGCATTTTTATCTTGCTTTCACCAACATTAGCTATTATACACGACAGAAACATGAATATGACAATTTAGATACTTGAAAACAGCATTTTGTATGTTTTTGCAAGCTGAAAACAGCTATTTTATCTTGATTTTGCAAACATAAGCCATTACACACGACATATACATGAATATGACAGTTTAAACACTAGAAAACGGTGTTTTGTATGCTTCTTAATGCTCAAAACAGCATTTTTATCTTGCTTTCACTAACATTAGCTATTATACACGACAGAAACATGAATATGACAATTTAAATACTTGAAAACAGCATTTTGTATGTTTTTGCAAGCTGTAAACAGCTATTTTATCTTGATTTTGCAAACATAAGCCATTACACACGACATATACATGAATATGACAGTTTAAATACTTGAAAACGGTGTTTTGTATGCTTCTTAATGCTTAAAACAGCATTTTTATCTTGCTTTCACGAACATTAGTTATTATACACGACAGAAACATGAATATGACAGTTTAAATACTTGAAAACAGCATTTTGTATGTTTTTGCAAGATGAAAACAGCTATTTTATCTTGATTTTGCAAACATAAGCCATTACACACGACATATACATGAATATGACAGTTTAAATTCTTGAAAACGGTGTTTTGTATGCTTTTGCATGCTTAAAACAGCATTTTTATCTTGCTTTCAAAAACATTAGCTTTATACACGACAGAAACATGAATATGACAGTTCAAATACTTGTAAATAGCATTTTGTATGTTTTTGCACGCTTAAAACAGATATTTTATCTTGATTTGGCAAACATAAGCTATTACACACGACATATACATGAATATGATAGTTTAAATACTTGAAAAAGGTGATTTGTATGATTTTGCATGCTTAAAACAAAATTTTTATCTTGCTTTCACCAACATTAGCTATTATACACGACAGAAACATGAATATGACAGTTTAAATACTTGAAAACAGCATTTTGTATGTTTTGCAAGCTGATAACAGCTATTTTATCTTGATTTTGCAAACATAAGCTATTACACACAACATATACATGAATATGACAGTTTAAATACTTGTAAACGGTGTTTTGTATGCTTTTGTATGCTTAAAACAGCATTTTTATCTTGCTTTCACCAACATTAGCTATTATATACGACAGAAACATGAATAGGACAGTTTAAATACTTGAAAACAGCATTTTGTATGTTTTTGCAAGCTGAAAACAGCTATATTATCTTGATTTTGCAAACATAAGCCATTACACACGACATATACATGAATATGACAGTTTAAATACTTGAAAACGGTGTTTTGTATGCTTTTGCATGCTTAAAACAGCATTTTTATCTTGCATTCACTAACATTAGCTATTATACACGACAGAAACATGAATATGACTGTTTAACGGTGTTTTGTATGCTTAAAACAGCATTTTTATCTTGCTTTCACCAACATTAGCTATTATACACGACAGAAACATAAATATGACAGTTTAAATACTTAAAAACGGTGTTTTGTATGCTTTTGCATGCTTAAAACAGCATTTTTATCTTGCTTTCACTAACATTAGCTATTATACAAGACAGAAACATGAATATGACAGTTTAAATACTTGAAAACAGCATTTTGTATGTTTTTGCAAGCTGAAAACAGCTATTTTATCTTGAGTTTGCAAACATAAGCCATTACACACGACATATACATGAATATGACAGTTTAAATACTTGTAAACGGTGTTTTGTATGCTTTTGCATGCTTAAAACAGCATTTTTATTTTGCTTTTACCAACATTAGCTATTATATACGACAGAAACATGAATAGGACAGTTTAAATACTTAAAAACAGAATTTTGTATGTTTTTGCAAGCTGAAAACAGCTATTTTATCTTGATTTTGCAAACATAAACCATTACACACAATATGTACATGAATATGACAGTTTAAATACTTGAAAACGGTGTTTTGTATGCTTTTGCATGCTTAAAAAAGCATTTTTATCTTGCTTTCACCAACATTAGCAATTATACACGACAGAAACATGAATATGACAGTTTAAATACTTGAAAACGGTGTTTTGTATGCTTTTGCATGCTTAAAACAGCATTTTTATCTTGCTTTCACCAACATTAGCTATTATACACGACAGAAACATGAATATGACAGTTTAAATACTTAAAAACAGCATTATGTATGTTTTCGCAAGCTGAAAACAGCTATTTTATCTTGATTTTGCAAACATAAGCCATTACAAACGACATATACATGAATATGACAGTTAAAATACTTGAAAACGGTGCTTTGTATGCTTTTGCATGCTTAAAACAGCATTTTTATCTTGCTTTCACCAACATTAGCTATTATACACGACAGAAATATGAATATGACAATTTAAATACTTGAAAACAGCATTTTGTATGTTTTTGCAAGCTGAAAACAGCTATTTTATCTTGATTTTGCAAACATAAGCCACAACACACGACATATACATGAATATTACAGTTTAAATACTTGAAAACGGTGTTTTGTATGCTTTTGCATGCTTAAAACAGCATTTTTATCTTACTTTCACCAACTAGAGCTATTATACACGACAGAAACAAGAATATGACAGTTTAAATACTTGAAAACGGTGTTTTGTTTGCTTTTGCATGCTTAAAACAGCATTATATCTTGCATTCACCAACATTAGCTATTATACACGACAGAAACAAGAATATGACAGTTTAAATACTTGAAAACAGCATTTTGTATGTTTTTGCAAGCTGAAAACAGCTATTTTATCTTGATTTTGCAAACATAAGCCATTACACACGACATATACATGAATATGACAGTTTAAATACTTGAAAACGATGTTTTGTATGCTTTTGCATGCTTAAAACAGCATTATTATCTTGCTTTCACCAACATTATCTATTATAGACGACAGAAACATGAATATGACAATTTAAATACTTAAAAACAGCATTTTGTATGTTTTTGCAAGCTGAAAACAGCTATTTTATCTTGATTTTGCAAACATAAGCCATTACACACGACATATGCATGAATATAAAAGTTTAAATACTTGAAAACGGTGTTTTGTATGCTTCTTAATGCTTAAAACAGCATTTTAACTTGCTTTCACGAACATTAGCTATTATACACGACAGAAACATGAATATGACAGTTTAAATACTTGAAAACAGCATTTTGTATGTTTTTGCAAGCTGAAAACTGCTATTTTATCTTGATTTTGCAAACATAAGCCATTACACACGACATATACATGAATATGACAGTATAAATACTTGAAAACGGTATTTGTATGCTTTTGCATGCTTAAAACAACATTTTTATCTTGCTTTCACCAACATTAGCTATTATATACGACAGAAACATGAATAGGACAGTTTAAATACTTAAAAACAGAATTTTGTATGTTTTTGCAAGCTGAAAACAGCTATTTTATCTTGATTTTGCAAACATAAACCATTACACACGATATGTACATGAATATGACAGTTTAAATACTTGAAAACGGTGTTTTGTATGCTTTTGCATGCTTAAAACAGCATTTTTATCTTGCTTCCACCAACATTAGCTATTATACACGACAGAAACATGAATATGACAATTTAAATACTTGAAAACAGCATTTTTTATGTTTTTGCAAGCAGAAAACAGCTAATTTATCTTGATTTTCCAAACATAAGCTATTACACACGACATATACATGAATATGACAGTTTAAATTCTTGAAAACGGTGTTTTGTATGCTTTTGCATGCTTAAAACAGCATTTTTATCTTGCTTTCAAAAACATTAGCTATTATAGACGACAGAAACATGAATATGACAGTTCAAACACTTGAAAACAGCGTTTTGTATGTTTTTGCAAGCTGAAAACAGCTATTTTATCTTGATTTTGCAAACATAAGCAATTACACACGACATATACATGAATATGACAGTTTAAATACTTGAAAACGGTGTTTTGATTGCTTTTGCATGCTTAAAACAGCATTTTTATTTTGCTTTCACCAACATTAGCTATTATACACGACAGAAACATGAATATGACAGTTTAAATACTTGAAAACGGTGTTTTGTATGCTTTTGCATGCTTAAAACAGCATTTTTATCTTGCTTTCACCAACATTAGCTAATATACACGACAAAAACATGAATATGACAATTTAAATACTTGAAAACAGCATTTTGTATGTTTTTGCAAGCTGAAAACAGCTATTTTATCTTGATTTTGCAAACATAAGCCATTACACACGTAATATGCATGAATATGAAAGTTTAAATACTTGAAAACGGTGTTTTGTATGCTTCTTAATGCTTAAAACAGCATTTATATCTTGCTTTCACGAACATTAGCTATTATACACGACAGAAACCTGACTATGACAGTTTAAATACTTGAAAACAGCATTTTGTATGTTTTTGCAAGCTGAAAACAGCTATTTTATCTTGATTTTGCAAACATAAGCCATTACACACAACATATACATGAATATGACAGTTTAAATACTTAAAAACGGTATTTGTATGCTTTTGCATGCTTAAAACAACATTTTTATCTTGCTTTCACCAACATTAGCTATTATACACGACAGAAACATGAATATGACAGTTTAAATACTTGAAAACGGTGTTTTGATTGCTTTTGCATGCTTAAAACAGCATTTTTATTTTGCTTACACCAACATTAGCTATTATACACGACAGAAACATGAATATGACAGTTTAAATACTTGAAAACGGTGTTTTGTATGCTTTTGCATGCTTAAAACAGCATTTTTATCTTGCTTCCACCAACATTAGCTATTATACACGACAGAAACATGAATATGACAATTTAAATACTTGAAAACAGCATTTTGTATGTTTTTGCAAGCTGAAAACAGCTAATTTATCTTGATTTTCCAAACATAAGCCATTACACACGACATATACATGAATATGACAGTTTAAATTCTTGAAAACGGTGTTTTGTATGCTTTTGCATGCTTAAAACAGCATTTTCATCTTGCTTTCAAAAACATTAGCTATTATAGACGACAGAAACATGAATATGACAGTTCAAACACTTGAAAACAGCATTTTGTATGTTTTTGCACGCTGAAAACAGCTATTTTATCTTGATTTTGCAAACATAAGCCATTACACACGACATATACATGAATATGATAGTTTAAATACTTGAAAATGGTGTTTTGTATAATTTTGCATGCTTAAAACAAAATTTTTATCTTGCTTTCACCAACATTAGCTATTATACACGACAGAAACATGAATATGACAGTTTAAATACTTGAAAACAGCATTTTGTATGTTTTTGCAAGCTGATAACAGCTATTTTATCTTGATTTTGCAAACATAAGCCATTACACACGACATATACATGAATAATAATAATAATAATAATAATAAATTTATTTGTTTGGATAAAATAATTCCATACAAAAGGATTGGTAAATACAGTGCAATATAGTACATTGGTTTGGATTAGCAAAATTATTTTATACATTTAAAACAAAAGCTCTTAATTTCAATGCAGTTTTAAAATAATTAAAAATATCTAGCATTTTCTCCTTGGACGGCTCAGCAAATAAATTAAAGTTGGCACTCTCGGGATTTCTATGAGAAATATATTTGTGGATGTATTTGCTTCTAACAGGGTTATAGATGGGACAGCTAAATAGGAAATGATTAAGTGAGTTTTCTTCATAAAGATTGCAAATATTGCAGATCTCATCTTCCTTGAATTTATGACAAAAACCATCCTGAAAAAGATGAAACGTTTTCATATTAGCAGTTCTGAGTTGTCCAAACAGTTTTAGGATGTTGAAAGAAATTTCTAAGGATAGGTAGGTTTGACTGTGTATGTAGGTAGGATAATTAGGGTTGTAGGAGGAGCATATGATTCTTCTAGTGTCGGCTTCGTAAAGCAGCTCATTGTATGACATTACTATATTGCTAATTTCTTCTTTCAGCGTCACGCAACTCTGCTTTTCCCATACCCAAGTGAAGTTTGCTTTTGTAAGTAGGGTTTGTAACATTCTCGTACAGTTATATTTGTTTTGTTTTTCACTTGATATTTTTGTTGTTGGTTTTTCGTTCAAGGATAGTAGTTTCTCGTAGCAGATCTTGACATATCTATCCTCTGGCATAACTAAGATGTTATACCAAAATTTAAGAGTTTTTTCTGCAATTAGAACTTCCAGATTTCTGATTCCAGTTTCCCTTCTTATTATATAATTTGGAGTAGTTTTTTGCCAACCATACATTGTTTTATAAAAATGCGTTAGTCCTTTTTCGATGCTTTCGCATTGAGATAGACCCCATACCTCGGCTCCATATAGTAGTGTAGGAATCAGTACAGTGTTGTATAGTTTGACATTTGTATGCCAGCAGTGCATTTTTGCTTTGAGCATAGTATTTTTTATGGCTCCAGTAGTTCTTCTTCCTACGCTTAATCTGCTATGAGTATTTTCGTTAAATAGTCCAGATGTTGTGAATGTTACTCCAAGGTAAGTATATTTGCCTATAAATTTAATCTCTCTGTTTTGACAAAGATGTTTCATATGTCGTGCTGGTGGTCTTCCGATATGGAAGTGAACAATGTTAGTTTTGTCTGAATTTACTGTAAGCTGGTGTGAGTTACAAAATTCTGTTAAAGCGTCCAGTTTTCTTTGAATATCTGGCTGGGAGTAAGCAAATATCACTATATCGTCCGCATACTGTAACGACAGGATGTCGGTTTTGTTGTTTATGAAGTATCCTTGCAGATTTTTTTGCCTAATGAAGTTTTTCAAGTCGGAGATACAACGCAAACAATAAAGGGCTAGTGCATTCTCCTTGTAAAACTCCTTTGGTAATTTTTATTTCTTCTGACATTTCATTATTCACATTGACCCGTAATGTTGCATTGTCATATATATTTTTCAGTAGTCTAGTAATCTTGGCACTCATACCCAGTTGATAGATTTTGTTCCACAGGATGGTATGTGGTACGCAGTCGAAAGCCTTTTGGAAGTCAATGAAAATGGCGTAAACTCCAAGATTATTGGTTAAGAATGCGGACTGGATAATCGAATTTATGACATATATGTTGTCTATACAAGATCTTCGTCTCCGAAACCCTGCTTGTGCTTCCGGTAAAATGTTTTTGCTTTCAACCCACGTTTGCATTCTATTGTTCAATATAAAAGTGAACACCTTTGTGATAGTGTTAATTAAGGCAATACCTCTGTAGTTATTTGGGTTTGTTAGTTCTCCTTTTTTGTGTAAAAGTTTTAATTTGATTGTTTTTAACTCTTGAGGTAAGTCTTCTTCCATAAGGAAATTATTTATTAGTTTTCTGAGATATGCTATCCAGAGAGAGGGTAAATTTTGCAGTTGCTCGTAGATTATTCCATCTGTTCCTGGAGCTTTGTTTGCTTTAAGTTTTTGGAGAGCAATATTAATTTCGTTTAATGTTATTTCGTCGTCTAGGTATGGGTGGTGAACATCGAAGAATATTAATTCGTTGTTTATTGTGCTATTAGTGTACCAGCTTTGAAAATACTTAACCCAGGTGTTCATCTTAATTGGGTTTGAAGCGTGGGTTCTTGATTGCATTGAGTTGATCGTATCCCAGAATTGCTTTTGATCTGCAACGTTTTCTAATTTTTTTTTAATATCTGATTTGTGTTTCATTTTTTCATCAGCTATACAGCGCTTGTATTGTTTCTTAGATTGTAAATATATATTAAGTTTGTCTTCTGCAAAACCATGCTTCTTACAGTTCCTTAAGCTCCTTCTAGTTTCTTTTTTACGTTCTTTGCAAGCTTCGCTGAACCATTGTTTTTTCTTAAATTTCTTTGTTGGATTATGATATATTTTGATTTTATTTACAATGTCAATTTTATTAGAGACATTTTCAATTTCAATTTTAATATAATTGAATAGTTTTGTGGAGTTAAGAGTAGAACAGTCCTCTATTTTATTTTGAAATTCTTGTTTGTATATATCAGTTTTTACAGCATCCCATTTAGTTTTTATTAAATCTGTTGCGGTATTATTTTGTGTCTTGCATTTCTCATTATACAAATTTACTATTTTTATTGAGCATATCATGTGATCGGATACAAATACTTCATCAATGATAGTAAAGTCGGTTATAAACTGCAGTGCGCTAAAGTCGGTCCACACAAGATCTATCGTACTTTTGCCCGTCGCTCCCAAATATGTATAGTTCGCTGGACTGTCGCTCTGTGACCTTCCATTAAGGACTAAAAAATTTACTTCCTCAAAAATCTCTAATAAGTTTCTACCTTTTTTGTTTATAATTGTATCATACGCAGTTCTAGTCGCATTCCAGTTATTGTTACTGGCAAAACCCTCGTTAATTTGGTTTAATTCTCCAATTCGTGCATTGTAGTCGCCAGCTAATATGTATGAGTGATTTGGGTAATGATTTATTATGTTTTTTAAATTTTCCGAGAAGAGTTCAAGCAATACAGCATAGTCGAAAGAGTGAGAAAAATAAGTTACACCAAGAATAAAATTTTGTACCTCGTTTTTAAAGTTAAGAAACACCCAGTGCAATTCTTTTTCTATCACTGCGACATTTTTAGCGGAAATTAATGAAAAAATTATAATACCTCCGATTGCCCTGCCGGTGCTGGCTTCTTTAGTTGCTTTCTGCTCATATCTGTTATAATCTTTCAGGAATGGTGGATTTTCTTTTAATTCAATATTTTTCCATGTTTCAGTGATACATATTATTTCATGTTTTAGGAGAAGATTTTCTTCGTGGGTATTCAAATTATATATATTGTTGAAACCTTGGATATTCCAGAATAGAATATTCTTCTCATTTTCTTCTGTACTGATTACTTGCCCTCTTAGTTTTTTGACGATGATTGCGATCGTAGTCTAGTTTGTATGTGTTTGTCCAGTGGCCCTGCTTTAGGCTGACTTGTTTTATTTATTCTTTTTGGTTGTACCTTCGGTGTTTCTTTGGCTTTTGGCTCTCCATGTTCCCATATAGAGTTATTAATCTGAGTTTCTTTAGTAGTTTCATAATCTTGAGTATTATTCAGGGAACGGAGTGAAACGGATTTTCTTCCTAAGTCTGCTTGTGGAGGGCTATTAATTGATTCATTTATATCTTTGTTCTTGTCTTCATCATTTTCAGTTAGGTCTTTTGTGGTGTATCTTTCACCGTTTATATATAATATATTATGGCTTAAGGTTGCTTTATGACCATTGCTTCTTGCTTGAGTAAGATGACGTTTTAAAATTTTTCTTTCCTCTACTACTTTGGGAGAATAATCTTCATCTATGTATATTTTTAAGTTTTTTAAGAGTTTCGAATATTTTAAGACTTTTTTCTTTACTATTTTTGTGTTAAACTCTACGAGAACTCGCCCTATTTTATTATCTGTTGGTTTTCCAAGCCTCTTAATATCTTCGAAATTGTTAATAGAAATATCTGGTAAATTCAGTGTATCATTTAATAAACTCAATATTTTTTGTTCTATATTTTCTCTTCTTTCTTCTCTTATACCGAAGAATATCAGATTTTTTTCACGGACTTTCTTTTCTAGGTATTCTATTTGTTTATTTTTTATTACTAGTTCTTGTTCAATTTTATCAAATTTAAGTTGATTTTCTTCTTTGTTGTTATTCACCGCTTTATTTAATATATTCAATGTACTTTGTAAATTATCAATCTTGTCATTAAAAGGTGCCAGTAATTTTCGAATGTCTTCAATTGTGGCCATTTTATTTTTGTTTTCGGCGATAAATTTGTTTTTGACACGGTTGGGGACACTGCTTATTTATAAGGAACTTGACAAATCGCGCGCTAATTACTTTTACTCAGCTGATTTCTTACTAATATTATAACCTTGAATTAATATAAACACTTTTTTTATGATTTCAATGTGAACTATTGATTAAAAATTTAATATTATTTTAAAAGCTGTATATTAAATTATTAGATTAGAAGAAATTCACAATTTTTTAAGCAGGTTTTCTTATTGAATTTTGTTATTTTTACATAAGTATAGTTATCACAAGTCTTTCTCATATCACTACAATGTTACCAATCCATATACATGAATATGATAGTTTAAATACTTGGAAAAGGTGTTTTGTATGCTTTTGCATGCTTAAAACAGCATTTTTATCTTGCTTTCACCAACATTAGCTATTATACACGACAGAAACATGAATATGACAATTTAAATACTTGAAAACAGCATTTTGTATGTTTTTGCAAGCTGAAAACAGCTATTTTATCTTGATTTTGCAAACAAAAGCAATTACACACGACATATACATGAATATGACAGTTTAAATACTTGAAAACGGTGTTTTGATTGCTTTTGCATGCTTAAAACAGCATTTTTATCTTGCTTTCACCAACATTAGCTTGTATACACGACAGAAACATGAATATGACAGTTTAAATACTTGAAAACGGTGTTTTGTATGCTTTTGCATACTTAAAACAGCATTTTTATCTTGCTTTCACCAACATTAGCTATTATACACGACAGAAACATGAATATGACAGTTTAAATACTTGAAAACAGCATTTTGTATGTTTTTGCAAGCTGAAAACAGCTATTTTATCTTGATTTTTCGAACATAAGCCATTACACACGACATATACATGAATATGACAGTTTAAATACTTGAAAACGGTGTTTTGTATGCTTCTTAATGCTTAAAACAGCATTTTTATCTTGCTTTCACGAACATTAGCTATTATACACGACAGAAACATGAATATGACAGTTTAAATACTTGAAAACGGTGTTTTGTATGCTTTTGCATGCTGAAAACAGCATTTTTATCTTGCATCACCAACATTAGCTATTATACACGACAGAAACATGAATATGACTGTTTAAATACTTGAAAACGGTGTTTTGTATGCTTTTGCATGCATAAAGCAGCATTTTTATATTGCTTTTACCAATATTAGCTATTATAAACAACAGAAACATGAATATGGCAGTTTAAATACTTGAAAACAGCATTTTGTATGTTTTTGCAAGCTGAAAACAGCTATTTTATCTTGATTTTGCAAACATAAGCCATTACACACAACATATACATGAATATGACAGTTTAAATACTTGAAAACGGTATTTGTATGCTTTTGCATGCTTAAAACAACATTTTTATCTTGCTTTCACCAACATTAGCTATTATATACGACAGAAACATGAATAGGACAGTTTAAATACTTAAAAACAGAATTTTGTATGTTTTTGCAAGCTGAAAACAGCTATTTTATCTTGATTTTGCAAACATAAACCATTACACACGATATGTACATGAATATGACAGTTTAAATACTTGAAAACGGTGTTTTGTATGCTTTTGCATGCTTAAAACAGCATTTTTATCTTGCTTCCACCAACATTAGCTATTATACATGACAGAAACATGAATATGACCATTTAAATACTTGAAAACAGCATTTTGTATGTTTTTGCCATCTGAAAACAGCTAATTTATCTTAATTTTCCAAACATAAGCCATTACACACGACATATACATGAATATGACAGTTTAAATTCTTGAAAACGGTGTTTTGTATGATTTTGCATGCTTAAAACAGCATTTTTATCTTGCTTTCAAAAACATTAGCTATTATAGACGACAGAAACATGAATATGACAGTTCAAACACTTGAAAACAGCATTTTGTATGTTTTTGCACGCTGAAAACAGCTATTTTATCTTGATTTTGTAAACATAAGCCATTACACACGACATATACATGAATATGATAGTTTAAATACTTTAAAATGGTGTTTTGTATGATTTTGCATGCTTAAAACAAAATTTTTATCTTGCTTTCACCAACATTAGCTATTATACACGACAGAAACATGAATATGACAGTTTAAATACTTGAAAACAGCATTTTGTATGTTTTTGCAAGCTGATAACAGCTATTTTATCTTGATTTTGCAAACATAAGCCATTACACACGACATATACATGAATATGACAGTTTAAATACTTGAAAACGGTGTTTTGATTGCTTTTGCATGCTTAAAACAGCATTTTTATCTTGCTTTCACCAACATTAGCTATTATACACGACAGAAACATGAATATGACTGTTTAAATACTTGAAAACGGTGTTTTGTATGCTTTTGCATGCTTAAAACAGCATTTTTATCTTGCTTTCACCAACATTAGCTATTATAATAATAATAATAATAATAATAATAATAATAATAATAATAATAAAACTCAAGGTAATATTTTCTCGGAGACAGAAGGTTTCATGATATCAATACAAGACCGAGTTACTGCTACAAAAAACTATAAACGGTATATCATGCGAGACACTACAGTAAGAGACCAATGTAGGATGTGCTCCCATAACGAAGAAACAATTGAACATTTGATTAGCGGATGTAAGGTTCTTGCACCAGAAGAATACACCACGAGACATAATAATGTTGCTAAAATAATACATGAACATCTTGCAAGGCAGATAGATCCAACCAGGACACACCAACCGTATTATAAATATAACCCTGAAAACGTTCTGGAATCAGATAACATGAAGTTGTACTGGAACAGAACAATACTTACAGACCATACCATACGACACAATAGACCTGATATTGTTCTCTTCGAAAAACATCTGAATAAAGTATACATAATAGACGTAGCAGTACCACACGTGACAAACATTGTAAACACCAAAAATGAGAAAGTCAGAAAATATATAGAGCTTGCTAGGGAAATTAAAGAACTATGGCATGTTAACAATGTTCAGATTATTCCCATAGTTATTGGAGCTACAGGTGAAATCCCAAAAGACCTACACGAAGCGTTACAATCACTATCGATGCCCAGAAACACATACATAGCCATGCAAAAGAGTGTAATATTAAGTACCTGCAGAATCGTCCGAACTGTCCTAGGTGAAAATGAATCTCAACCAACATGAAGACAGACCAACAGCCGAACCTAAAAACAAAACAAAAACATTGTTAGTTTCTTTAATTTGAAATATTTTTACTTACCTTTTTAATAAAATTTTATTTTTGTATATACTTACCTTCAAAAGGTCGTTGTACAAATTTTAATATACCCTGCAGAGGTGAACAAAATAATAATAATAATATCATTTATTTAGTTTTACTAATACATTACAATAATATTACAATAGAATAAACAGTTATGTAAGTGTGGTAAATAGTAAATAAATTAAGTACATTTATAAATTTGCCTTAATTTTGTTTTAAATTCTCTTATCGTTGTAGCATCTTTTACTGTTTTACATAAGTTATTGTATGTAATCAGGCCTTTGTGGTAAATTGACTTACAAGTGCTAGTTTTATTAGTTCGTGTAACATAAAAATTTTGCATATTTCTTGTGACATATGTATGTACATCATTATTATATTTTATATTTTTTACTAAATATTCTAGTAGTTTTCCCAATAACATTTTATGTATGAAAATAAGCACATTAAATTCTACATATTGTTTAACATTTAACCAACCTAACTTATCTAACATTGTTTGTATACTTGTGTATCTACTACATTTTAAAATAATTCTCATAGATCGATTCTACAGTTTTTGCAATTTTTCCAGTGCCATATTGTTACACATGTATAGAATTGTTGAACAGTAAGTAAAATGCGGCAATATAATAGTATTATATATCATCAGCGTTGTCCAAGATGACAAATTATTAGAAATCCTAGCTAAATAGCTTAATTTCTTCGATATTTTTTTACACAAGTACTGTACATGTTTGTCAAATTTTAGTTTGTTGTCAATAACAATACCCAGATATTTGATTTCCGAAACAGAATCTAACTCTATATCATTAATTTTAATTTTAACATCTTTATAAACAATTTCTTTGTTTCGTGAGGATAGAAACATAACTTTAGTTTTACTGGCATTTATTTTTAATTTGTTGCTATTCATCCACTGTATGGTATGTTCAAGGTCTTTATTCATTAAATCGCATAGTTCGTTTCTATCCTTACCTTCAATGTATACAAGAGTGTCATCTGCAAAAAGGTGTATTTTACAATGTTTCAAAGTATTAGGGAGATCATTGATGTAAATTATAAACAAAAAAGGGCCCAATACACTTCCTTGCGGAACTACTACATCAATATTGATTTTATTCGAATAACTATTATTTAATTTTACACATTGTGTTCTATTTGTTAAATAGTTTATAAACCAGTCCAATGCTTTATGTTTTATGCCATAAGTAGCAAGCTTATTTATTAAAATATTTCTATCAAGAGTTTCAAATGCTCTTTTTAAATCGACAAAGGCAGAACATATAACATCATCATCATCAAGTGATAATTTCCAATCATTTAACAGAAGGTTCAATGCTGTCTCGCACGAATGATCTTTACGAAATCCTGATTGTTCAGGAACCAAAATATTATTGTCATTAAAATATTGGGTTAATTGTTTATGAACCACAAGTTCTAATATTTTTTCACAAGCTGCCAACATGTTTATTGGTCTAAATTCTTCTACTTTGGTAGTACCTTTAATTTTATGTATAGGACTAATCACTGAGTTTTTTAGTTGATTGGGGACGATACCTGATGTCAGTGATCCATTAATGTATTCTAATATTGCGTAACCCAATATATGAAAGTAATCTTTTAAGAATTTAAAATTTATTTCGTCAATACTAGATTTATTTTGTTGTGAAAAAATAAGACTTTTTAACTCATTAATATTAATAGTGGAAAAAGTACTAAAGCCTATGTTATCGAGGTTAATTTTTGTTACATTATCAATAACGTTGTTTGTTGTATTTGGAATAGAATCTATAACTTCTTGAATACTGTCTACAAAGTAATTGTTAAAAATTTCAACGATATCATTTACATCAGTGTAATTTACATTATTATACATAATATTTGTTATCTCTTTGTTGGTATTAAGAGAAGTGAATTTCTTTAAAGTTTTCCACATTAATTTGGAATTGTTTTTACATTTATCAATGCAATTATTATAATATAATTGTTTTTCATGTTTTATAATATCGGTTACTTTATTTCTTTTTAATTTGTATATAATCCAATCATCTTTATTGTTTGCAAAAACAAATCTTTTATAAGCATTGTCTCTCTCATGTATAGCGAACTTAATTTTATTATTGAACCAAACTTTATTTTCTTTATAAACTCTACTTGAGATAAAAGTAGACTCTTCTATACTAGTTTTTATATTGTGATACATATTATTAAAATAGTCATTAACATTTACAATATTGAATTTCCAATTACATGCAACGAGCTTATCTACTAAAACATTATTGTCCACTTTACTTATTGATTTACAATTATATTTATCGAAACTTTGAGAGTATGCTAACATAACTGAGATCAAATTATGATCGGTAACTTTAGGTGTATCTTTAACGTCCCAACTTACACTGAAATCGTTTGATATTACATAGTCTATTAACGTTCGTGATGTGTCTGTGACACGAGTAGGTTTGTTAATTAATTGTTTGTAGCCACTTATTTCTATGATGTTTTTTAGTTTATTGCTATAATAATTTGTAGTATCCAGCCAGTCCACATTAAAATCACCAACCACTAATATAGTTTCATTTACTGTTTCTTTTGTTACAAACCAGTCCTCCATGAAATTAACGAACGCTGCTAAACTGCTACTTGGAGACCGATACATTGTTGCAAGCAGATAATGCACTTCGTTGAATGAAAATGTTATTGACAGTAACCACCAGCAATTATGCTCCACTATTTTGCTATCTATTTTAAAGTTCAAGTCCGCTCTCACAAATATTAACACCCCTCCGGTATGTCTAGACGACGAATCACATCGCACTAAGTTGTAATTTTTCACCTGCATTTCATTGTCATCAATATCAACTGTAGTTCTGGTTTCAGTTAAACACATAATTAAAGGGTTCTCACTTTGCATTAAATGGTCTATTTCAGTTTTATTTGACATGTAGCTTTGTGAATTTAAACACAAAATGTTGGACGATCCTTTCATATTATGCTGTAGTTGCTATGCATACTTAACTTTACCTTTTTGTCTTTCTACGATTTTTAAAAAAACTTTGCAGTTGCGATCTAAAGCATTATGGTCCGTTTTTAAATTTAATTTTAGACTACTATTGGTTTTAGTGCAATTAGCACAACTTACTACGGTGGAAGTACAATCCGTATACTTGTGATTTCCCCCACATTCACTACATGTCACTTGATTTTTACAATCTTTTGCTTTGTGCCCAAATCCTAAACACTTGTAGCATCTAATAATGTTTAAATCTTCATATATGTTGCATCTGTCCCAGCCAATATTAACTTTACCCTCATTGATTATTCTTGCAAATGTGTCTGTGTCTACTTCCGCTATTACATTATTTTTATTATTTCGTACCCATTTTGATTTGATTGCAATTGCAGAATGTTCTGTTATTGTGGAATTTTGTTTTTTTAAATTCAAAATTATTTGTTCATCTGTTAAATCTTTTGATATTCCTACTATTTTGATCTTAGGATTTTTTAAATTCGATACTTTGACGTCATATCTTTCACCCAATTTTTTGGAAACTTCATCTTCAAGTTTCCTAACATCTTTTTCTTTTTGGCATTTAATAACGATACCTCCATTTTTGACACTTTTGACTGATGTTACTCCAACAGATATATCAGATAAATTGATATTTTCTCGAACAACTTGTCTAGTTATTACACTTTTTTGTTCTTCTTTTGGCTTAATAACCACCACCGGATTATTTTTAGTAATATCCGCGAAGAATTTTTTTTCAGTAACATTTTTAGCTTCCTTAATATTACCCGCTACTAATTTTTCAACAATTTTTTTAAGATCGTCTACTTCATTTTTATATTTATTGAAAGCGTCACAAACTATCTGTTTTATACCGTATTAAGTATTTTCGATTAGAAGACATTCTTCACAAAACCACTTCAAACCATTATACGAACTTATGACTACGAAGTCTTTTTCCTTAATTTTCGCGCATTTTAAATGATACCAATGCTTGCATGGCCCCTCACATCCGATTATTTTATCACTATTAAACTCTACATTGCACTGAAAGCAAAGTTTAGCCTCATCATCGGAGTTTTTATCACTCATTTTAATGTTGTTTTAAAGTCACTGGTTTTTTGACCGGCGCGCACTACACGTATAGATTTAGTTTAGCGCGCATCATGAGCTGAGTACTGTACTTAGTATGGCACAGCTGATGTTTTTACACGATCAATTAGCGAAAAGAAAGAATATTGTTACCTTGATACAGTAAAACACTTAAAAGAATTAAATTCTGACTTAATTTCAAACACAATGCACTTGTAGATATTTGTAAACGATTAACAGTTTCTTAATATATTAGCTGCTTTACACATAACAATTAATTTTTATTAATTACCACTTCAAAATTCAAATAAACACAGCAAGGTCAATAACACGACCATGCGATCAGTCTTATTCTACTAATATATACACGACAGAAACATGAATATGACAGTTTAAATACTTGAAAACAGCATTTTGTATGTTTTTGCAAGCTGAAAACAGCTATTTTATCTTGATTTTTCGAACATAAGCCATTACACACGACATATACATGAATATGACAGTTTAAATACTTGAAAATGATGTTTTGTATGCTTTTGCATGCTTAAAACAGCATTTTTATCTTGCTTTCACGAACATTAGCTATTATACACGACAGAAACATGAATATGACAGTTTAAATACTTGAAAACAGCATTTTGTATGTTTTTGCAAGCTGAAAACAGCTATTTTATCTTGATTTTGCAAACATAAGCTATTACACACAACATATACATGAATATGACAGTTTAAATACTTGAAAACGGTATTTGTATGCTTTTGCATGCTTAAAACAACATTTTTATCTTGCTTTCACCAACATTAGCTATTATATACGACAGAAACATGAATAGGACAGTTTAAATACTTAAAAACAGAATTTTGTATGTTTTTGCAAGCTGAAAACAGCTATTTTATCTTGATTTTGCAAACATAAACCATTACACACGATATGTACATAAATATGACAGTTTAAATACTTGAAAACGGTGTTTTGTATGCTTTTGCATGCTTAAAACAGCATTTTTATCTTGCTTCCACCAACATTAGCTATTATACACGACAGAAACATGAATATGACAATTTAAATACTTGAAAACAGCATTTTGTATGTTTTTGCAAGCTGAAAACAGCTAATTTATCTTGATTTTCCAAACATAAGCCATTACACACGACATATACATGAATATGACAGTTTAAATTCTTGAAAACGGTGTTTTGTATGCTTTTGCATGCTTAAAACAGCATTTTTATCTTGCTTTCAAAAACATTAGCTATTATAGACGACAGAAACATGAATATGACAGTTCAAACACTTGAAAACAGCATTTTGTATGTTTTGCACGCTGAAAACAGCTATTTTATCTTGATTTTGCAAACATAAGCCATTACACACGACATATACATGAATATGATAGTTTAAATACTTGAAAATGGTGTTTTGTATGATTTTGCATGCTTAAAACAAAATTTTTATCTTGCTTTCACCAACTTTAGCTATTATACACGACAGAAACATGAATATGACAGTTTAAATACTTGAAAACAGCATTTTGTATGTTTTTGCAAGCTGATAACAGCTATTTTATCTTGATTTTGCAAACATAAGCCATTACACACGACATATACATGAATATGATAGTTTAAATACTTGGAAACGGTGTTTTGTATGCTTTTGCATGCTTAAAACAGCATTTTTAACTTGCTTTCACCAACATTAGCTATTATACACGACAGAAACATGAATATGACAATTTAAATACTTGAAAACAGCATTTTGTATATTTTTGCAAGCTGAAAACAGCTATTTTATCTTGATTTTGCAAACATAAGCAATTACACACGACATATACATGAATATGACAGTTTAAATACTTGAAAACGGTGTTTTGATTGCTTTTGCATGCTTAAAACAGCATTTTTATCTTGCTTTCACCAACATTAGCTATTATACACGACAGAAACATGAATATGACAGTTTAAATACTTGAAAACGGTGTTTTGTATGCTTTTGCATGTTTAAAACAGCATTTTTATCTTGCTTTCACCAACATTAGCTATTATACACGACAGAAACATGAATATGACAGTTTAAATACTTGAAAACGGCATTTTGTATGTTTTTGCAAGCTGAAAACAGCTATTTTATCTTGATTTTTCGAACATAAGCCATTACACACGACATATACATGAATATGACAGTTTAAATACTTGAAAACGATGTTTTGTATGCTTTTGCATGCTTAAAACAGCATTTTTATCTTGCTTCCACCAACATTAGCTATTATACACGACAGAAACATGAATATGACAATTTAAATACTTGAAAACAGCATTTTGTATGTTTTTGCAAGCTGAAAACAGCTATTTTATCTTGATTTTGCAAACATAAGCAATTACACACGACATATACATGAATATGACAGTTTAAATACTTGAAAACGGTATTTGTATGCTTTTGCATGCTTAAAACAACATTTTTATCTTGCTTTCACCAACATTAGCTATTATATACGACAGAAACATGAATAGGACAGTTTAAATACTTAAAAACAGAATTCTGTATGTTTTTGCAAGCTGGAAACAGCTATTTTATCTTGATTTTGCAAACATAAACCATTACACACGACATATACAAGAATATGACAGTTTAAATTCTTGAAAACGGTGTTTTGTATGCTTTTGCATACTTAAAACAGCATTTTTATCTTGCTTTCAAAAACATTAGCTATTATAGA
This sequence comes from Poecilus cupreus, assembly GCA_963942605.1. Taxonomy (NCBI): domain Eukaryota; kingdom Metazoa; phylum Arthropoda; class Insecta; order Coleoptera; family Carabidae; genus Poecilus; species Poecilus cupreus. The sequence continues at coordinate 30,330 of CAWWDY010002328.1, forward strand.
CGACAGAAACATGAATATGACAGTTCAAACACTTGAAAACAGCATTTTGTATGTTTTTGCACGCTGAAAACAGTTATTTTATCTTGATTTTGCAAACATAAGCCATTACACACGACATATACATGAATATGACAGTTTAAATACTTGAAAACGGTGTTTTGTATGCTTTTGCATGCTTAAAACAGCATTTTTATCTTGCTTCCACCAACATTAGCTATTATACACGACAGAAACATGAATATGACAATTTAAATACTTGAAAACGGTGTTTTGTATGTTTTTGCAAGCTGAAAACAGCTAATTTATCTTGATTTTCCAAACATAAGCCATTACACACGACATATACAAGAATATGACAGTTTAAATTCTTGAAAACGGTGTTTTGTATGCTTTTGCATACTTAAAACAGCATTTTTATCTTGCTTTCAAAAACATTAGCTATTATAGACGACAGAAACATGAATATGACAGTTCAAACACTTGAAAACAGCATTTTGTATGTTTTTGCACGCTGAAAACAGTTATTTTATCTTGATTTTGCAAACATAAGCCATTACACACGACATATACATGAATATGATAGTTTAAATACTTTAAAATGGTGTTTTGTATGATTTTGCATGCTTAAAACAAAATTTTTATCTTGCTTTCACCAACATTAGCTATTATACACGACAGAAACATGAATATGACAGTTTAAATACTTGAAAACAGCATTTTGTATGTTTTTGCAAGCTGAAAACAGCTAATTTATCTTGATTTTCCAAACATAAGCCATTACACACGTCATATACATGAATATGACAGTTTATATTCTTGAAAACGGTGTTTTGTATGCTTTTGCATGCTTAAAACAGCATTTTTATCTTGCTTTCAAAAACATTAGCTATTATAGACGACAGAAACATGAATATGACAGTTCAAACACTTTAAAACAGCATTTTGTATGTTTTTGCACGCTGAAAACAGCTATTTTATCTTGATTTTGCAAACATAAGCCATTACACACGACATATGCATGAATATGAAAGTTTAAATACTTGAAAACGGTGTTTTGTATGCTTCTTAATGCTTAAAACAGCATTTTTATCTTGCTTTCACGAACATTAGCTATTATACACGACACAAACATGAATATGACAGTTTAAATACTTGAAAACAGCATTTTGTATGTTTTTGCAAGCTGAAAACAGCTATTTTATCTTGATTTTGCAAACATAAGCCATTACACACGACATATACATGAATATGACAGTTTAAATACTTGAAAACGGTATTTGTATGCTTTTGCATGCTTAAAACAACATTTTTATCTTGCTTTCACCAACATTAGCTATTATATACGACAGAAACATGAATAGGACAGTTTAAATACTTAAAAACAGAATTTTGTATGTTTTTGCAAGTTGAAAACAGGGATTTTTATCTTGATTTTGCAAACATAAACCATTACACACGATATGTACATGAATATGACAGTTTAAATACTTGAAAACGGTGTTTTGTATGCTTTTGCATGCTTAAAACAGCATTTTTATCTTGCTTCCACCAACATTAGCTATTATACACGACAAAAACATGAATATGACAAATTAAATACTTGAAAACAGCATTTTGTATGTTTTTGCAAGCTGAAAACAGCTAATTTATCTTGATTTTCCAAACATAAGCCATTACATACGACATATAAATGAATATGACAGTTTAAAATCTTGAAAACGGTGTTTTGTATGCTTTTGCATGCTTAAAACAGCATTTTTATCTTGCTTTCAAAAACATTAGCTATTATAGACGACAGAAACATGAATATGACAGTTCAAACACTTGAAAACAGCATTTTGTATGTTTTTGCACGCTGAAAACAGCTATTTTATCTTGATTTTGCAAACATAAGCCATTACACACGACATATACATGAATATGATAGTTTAAATACTTGAAAATGGTGTTTTGTATGATTTTGCATGCTTAAAACAAAATTTTTATCTTGCTTTCACCAACATTAGCTATTATACACGACAGAAACATGAATATGACAGTTTAAATACTTGAAAACAGCATTTTGTATGTTTTTGCAAGCTGATAACAGCTATTTTATCTTGATTTTGCAAACATAAGCCATTACACACAACATATACATGAATATGACAGTTTAAATACTTGGAAACGGTGTTTTGTATGGTTTTCCATGCTTAAAACAGCATTTTTATCTTGCTTTCACCAACATTAGCTATTATACACGACAGAAACATGAATATGACAGTTTAAATACTTGAAAACAGCATTTTGTATGTTTTTGCAAGCTGATAACAGCTATTTTATCTTGATTTTGCAAACATAAGCCATTACACACAACATATACATGAATATGACAGTTTAAATACTTGTAAACGGTGTTTTGTATGCTTTTGCACGCTTAAAACAGCATTTTTATCTTGCTTTCACCAACATTAGCTATTATATACGACAGAAACATGAATATGACAATTTAAATACTTGAAAACAGCATTTTGTATGTTTTTGCAAGCTGAAAACAGCTATTTTAACTTGATTTTGCAAACATAAGCCATTACACACGACATATACATGAATATGACAGTTTAAATACTTGAAAACGGTGTTTTGTATGCTTTTGCTTGCTTAAAACAGCATTTTTATTTTGCTTTCACCAACATTAGCTATTATACACGACAGAAACATGAATATGACAGTTTAAATACTTGAAAACAGCATTTTGTATGTTTTTGCAAGCTGAAAACAGCTATTTTATCTTGATTTTGCGAACATAAGCCATTACACAAGACATATACATGAATATGACAGTTTAAATACTTGAAAACGATGTTTTGTATGCTTTTGCATGCTTAAAACAGCATTTTTATCTTGCTTTCACCAACATTAGCTATTATACACGACAGAAACATGAATATGACAATTTAAATACTTGAAAACAGCATTTTGTATGTTTTTGCAAGCTGAAAATATCTATTTTATCTTAATTTTGCAAACATAAGCCATTACACACGACATATGCATAAATATGAAAGTTTAAATACTTGAAAACGGTGTTTTGTATGCTTCTTAATGCTTAAAACAGCATTTTTATCTTGCTTTCACTAACATTAGCTATTATACACGACAGAAACATGAATATGACAGTTTAAATACTTGAAAACAGCATTTTGTATGTTTTTGCAAGCTGAAAACAGCTATTTTATCTTGATTTTGCAAAGATAAGCCATTACACACGACATATACATGAATATGACCGTTTAAATACTTGAAAACGGTGTTTGTATGCTTTTGCATGCTTAAAACAGCATTTTTATCTTGCTTTCACCAACATTAGCTATTATATACGACAGAAACATGAATAGGATAGTTTAAATACTTAAAAACAGAATTTTGTATGTTTTTGCAAGCTAAAAACAGCTATTTTATCTTGATTTTGCAAACATTAACCATTACACACGATATGTACATAAATATGACAGTTTAAATACTTGAAAACGGTGTTTTGTATGCTTTTGCATGCTTAAAACAGCATTTTTTCTTGCTTTCACCAACATTAGCTATTATACACGACAGAAACATGAATATGACAGTTTAAATACTTGAAAACGGTGTTTTGTATGCTTTTGCAAGCTTAAAACAGCATTTTTATCTTGCTTCCACCAACATTAGCTATTATACACGACAGAAACATGAATATGACAGTTTAAATACTTGAAAACAGCATTTTGTATGTTTTTGCAAGCTGAAAACAGCTATTTTATCTTGATTTTGCAAACATAAGCCATTACACACGACATATACATGAATATGATAGTTTAAATACTTGAAAACGGTGTTTTGTATGATTTTGCATGCTTAAAACAAAATTTTTATTTTGCTTTCACCAACATTAGCTATTATACACGACAGAAACATGAATATGACAGTTTAAATACTTGAAAACAGCATTTTGTATGTTTTTGCAAGCTGATAACAGCTAATTTATCTTGATTTTCCAAACATAAGCCATTACACACGACATATACATGAATATGACAGTTTAAATTCTTGAAAACGGTGTTTTGTATGCTTTTGCATGCTTAAAACAGCATTTTTATCTTGCTTTCAAAAACATTAGCTATTATAGACGACAGAAACATGAATATGACAGTTCAAACACTTGAAAACAGCATTTTGTATGTTTTTGCACGCTGAAAACAGCTCTTTTATCTTGATTTTGCAAACATAAGCCATTACACACGACATATACATGAATATGATAGTTTAAATACTTGAAAACGGTGTTTTGTATGATTTTGCATGCTTAAAACAAAATTTTTATTTTGCTTTCACCAACATTAGCTATTATACACGACAGAAACATGAATATGACAGTTTAAATACTTGAAAACAGCATTTTGTATGTTTTTGCAAGCTGATAACAGCTATTTTATCTTGATTTTGCAAATATAAGCCATTACACACAACATATACATGAATATGACAGTTTAAATACTTGAAAACAGCATTTTGTATGTTTTTGCAAGCTGATAACAGCTATTTTATCTTGATTTTGCAAATATAAGCCATTACACACAACATATACATGAATATGACAGTTTAAATACTTGAAAACGGTGTTTTGTATGTTTTTGCATGCTTAAAACAGAATTTTTATATTGCTTTCACCAACATTAGCTATTAAACACGACAGAAACATGAATATGACACTTTAAATACTTGAAAACGGTGTTTTGTATGCTTTTGCATGCTTAAACCAGCATTTTTATCTTGCTTTCACCAACATTAGCTATTATATACGACAGAAACATGAATAGGACAGTTTAAATACTTGAAAACAGCATTTTGTATGTTTTTGCAAACTGAAAACAGCTATTTTATCTTGATTTTGAAAACATAAACCACTACACACGATATATACATGAATATGACAGTTTAAATACTTGAAAACGGTGTTTTGTATGCTTTTGCTTGCTTAAAACAGCATTTTTATCTTGCTTTCACCAACATTAGCTATTATACACGACAGAAACATGAATATGACAGTTTAAATACTTGAAAACGGTGTTTTGTATGCTTTTGCATGCTTAAAACAGCATTTTTACCTTGCTTTCACCGACATTAGCTATTATACACGACAGAAACATGAATATGACAATTTAAATACTTGAAAACAGCATTTTGTATGTTTTTGCAAGCTGAAAGCAGCTGTTTTATCTTGATTATGCAAACATAAGCCATTACACACGACATATACTAGAATATGACAGTTTCTCAGTTTCTATTCTTAAAAACGGTGTTTTGTATGCTTTTGCATGCTTAAAACAGCAATTTTATCTTGATTTCACCAACATAAGCCATTACACACGACATATACATGAATATGACAGTTTAAATACTTAAAAACGGTGTTTTGTATGCTTTTGCTTGCTTAAAACAGCATTTTTATCTTGCTTTCACCAACATTAGCTATTATATACGACAGAAACATGAATAGGACAGTTTAAATACTTGAAAACAGCATTTTGTATGTTTTTGCAAACTGAAAACAGCTATTTTATCTTTATTTTGCAAACATAAGCCATTACACACGACATATACATGAATATGACAGTTTAAATACTTGAAAACGGTGTTTTGTATGCTTTTGCATGCTTAAAACAGCATTTTATCTTGCATTCACTAACATTAGCTGTTATACAGGACAGAAACATGAATATGACAGTTTAAATACGTGAAAACGGTGTTTTGTATGCTTTTGCATGCTTAAAACAGCATTTTTATCTTGCTTTCACCAACATTAACTATTATAAACGACAGGAACATGAATATGGCAGTTTAAATACTTGAAAACAGCATTTTGTATGTTTTTGCAAGCTGAAAACAGCTATTTTATCTTGATTTTGCAAACATAAGCCATTACACACGACATATACATGAATATGACAGTTTAAATACTTAAAAACGGTGTTTTGTATGCTTTTGCTTGCTTAAAACAGCATTTTTATCTTGCTTTCACCAACATTAGCTATTATACACGACAGAAACATGATTATGACAATTTAAATACTTGAAAACAGCATTTTGTATGTTTTTGCAAGCTGAAAACAGCTATTTTATCTTGATTTTGCAAACATAAGCCATTACACATGACATATACATGAATATGACAGTTTAAATACTTGAAAACGGTGTTTTGTATGCTTTTGCATGTTTAAAACAGCATTTTTATCTTGCATTCACTAACATTAGCTATGATACACGACAGAAACATGAATATGACAGTTTAAATACTTGAAAACGGTATTTTGTATGCTTTTGCATGCTTAAAACAGCATTTTTATCTTGCTTTAACCAACATTAGTTATTATACACTACAGAAACATGAATATGACAGTTTAAATACTTAAAAACAGCATTTTGTATGTTTTTGCAAGCTGAAAACAGCTATTTTATCTTGATTTTGCAAACATAATCCATTACACACGACATATACATGAATATGACAGTTTAAATACTTGAAAACGGTGTTTTGTATGCTTTTGCATGCTTAAAACAGCATTTTTATCTTGCTTTCACCAACATTAGCTATTATACACGACAGAAACATGAATATGACAGTTTTAATACTTGAAAACAGCATTTTGTATGTTTTTGCAAGCTGATAACAGCTATTTTATCTTGATTTTGCAAACATAAGCCATTACACACAACATATACAAGAATATGACAGTTTAAATACTTGTAAACGCTATTTTGTATGCTTTTGCATGCTTAAAACAGCATTTTTATCTTGCTTTCACCAACATTAGCTATTATATACGACAGAAACATGAATAGGACAGTTTAAATACTTGAAAACAGCATTTTGTATGTTTTTGCAAGCTGAAAACAGCTATTTTATCTTGATTTTGCAAACATAAACCATTACACACGATATATACATGAATATGACAGTTTAAATACTTGAAAACGGTGTTTTGTATGCTTTTGCATGCATAAAACAGCATTTTTATCTTGCATCACCAACATTAGCTATTATACACGACAGAAACATGAATATGACAGTTTAAATACTTGAAAACGGTGTTTTGTATGCTTAAAACAGCATTTTTATATTGCTTTCACCAACGTTAGCTATTATAAACGACAGAAAGATGAATATGGCAGTTTAAATACTTGAAAACAGCATTTTGTATGTTTTTGCATGCTGAAAACAGCTATTTTATCTTGATTTTGCAAACATAAGCCATTACACACGACATATACATGAATATGACAGTTTAAATACTTGAAAACGGTGCTTTGTATGCTTTTGCATGCTTAAAACAGCATTTTTATCTTGCTTTCACCAACATTAGCTATTATACACGACAGAAACATGAATATGACAATTTAAATACTTGAAAACAGCATTTTGTATGTTTTTGCAAGCTGAAAACAGCTATTTTATCTTGATTTTGCAAACATAAGCCATTACACACGACATATACATGAATATGACAGTTTAAATACTTGAAAACTGTGTTTTGTATGCTTTTGCATGCTTAAAACAGCATTTTTATCTTGCATTCACTAACACTAGCTATTATACACGACAGAAACATGAATATGACAGTTTAAATACTTGAAAACGGTTGTTTTGTATGCTTTTGCATGCCTAAAACAGCATTTTTATCTTGCTTTCACCAACATTAGCTATTATAAACGACAAAAACATGAATATGGCAGTTTAAATACATGAAAACAGCATTTTGTATGTTTTTGCAAGCTGAAAACTGTTATTTTATCTTGATTTTGCAAACATAAGCCATTACACACGACATATACATGAATATGACAGTTTAAATACTTGTAAACGGTGTTTTGTATGCTTTTGCATGCTTAAAACAGCATTTTTATCTTTCTTTCACCAACATTAACTATTATATACGACAGAAACATGAATAGGACAGTTTAAATACTAGAAAACAGCATTTTGTATGTTTTTTGCAAGCTGAAAACAGCTATTTTATCTTGATTTTGCAAACATAAACCATTACACACGATATATACATGAATATGACAGTTTAAGTACTTGAAAACGGTGTTTTGTATGCTTTTGCATGCTTAAAACAGCATTTTTATCTTGCTTTCAAAAACATTAGCTATTATAGACGACAGAAACATGAATATGACAGTTCAAACACTGAAAACAGCATTTTGTATGTTTTTGCACGCTGAAAACAGCTATTTTATCTTGATTTTGCAAACATAAGCCATTACACACGACATATACATGAATATGATAGTTAAATACTTGAAAATGGTGTTTTGTATGATTTTGCATGCTTAAAACAAAATTTTTATCTTGCTTTCACAACATTAGCTATTATACACGACAGAAACATGAATATGACAGTTTAAATACTTGAAAACAGCATTTTGTATGTTTTTGCAAGCTGATAACAGCTATTTTATCTTGATTTTGCAACATAAGCCATTACACACAACCAAC
>CAWWDY010002329.1:0-25000 GCA_963942605.1 Poecilus cupreus
TCATGTTTTTTTCGTGTGAAACGGCGATTTATGAGAAATGACGATAAAATTGCTGTTTTAAACTTCAAAAACATAGAAAAACGCTGTTTTGAACTATTCAAACTGACAAATTCATGTTCTTTCGTGCGAAACGGCGATTTATGAGAAATGACGATAAAATTGCTGTTTTAAACTTGCAAAAACATAAAAAACGCTGTTTTCAATTATTCAAACTGATAAATTCATGTTTTTTACGTTCGAAACGGTGGATTTTTGTGAAATCACGATAAAATTGCTGTTTTAAACTTGCAAAAACATTGGAAAACGCTGTTTTCAACTATTCAAACTGTCTAATTCATGTTTCTTCCGTGCGAAACGGCGATTTATGAGAAATGACGATAAAATTGCTGTTTTAAACTTGCAAAAACATAGAAAAACGCTGTTTTGAACTATTCAAACTGACAAATTCATGTTTCTTTCGTGTGAAACGGCGATTTATGAGAAATGACGATAAAATTGCTGTTTTAAACTTGCAAAAACATAGAAAAACGCTGTTTTGAACTATTCAAACTGACAAATTCATGTTTCTTTCGTGCGAAACGGCGATTTATGTGAAATGACGATAAAATTGCTATTTTAAACTTCAAAAACATAGAAAAACGCTGTTTTCAACTATTCAAACTAATAAATTCATGTTTCTTTCGCGCGAAACGGCGATTTATGAGAAATGACGATAAAATTGCTGTTTTAAACTTGCAAAAACATAGAAAAACGCTGTTTTGAACTATTCAAGCTGACAAATTCATGTTTTTTTCGTGTGAAACGGCGATTTATGAGAAATGACGATAAAATTGCTGTTTTAAACTTCAAAAACATAGAAAAACGCTGTTTTGAACTATTCAAACTGACAAATTCATGTTTTTTCGTGCGAAACGGCGATTTATGAGAAATGACGATAAAATTGCTGTTTTAAACTTGCAAAAACATAGAAAAACGCTGTTTTCAATTATTCAAACTGATAAATTCATGTTTTTTACGTTCGAAACGGTGGATTTTTGTGAAATCACGATAAAATTGCTGTTTTAAACTTGCAAAAACATTGAAAAACGCTGTTTTCAACTATTCAAACTGACTAATTCATGTTTCTTCCGTGCGAAACGGCGATTTATGAGAAATGACGATAAAATTGCTGTTTTAAACTTGCAAAAACATAGAAAAACGCTGTTTTGAACTATTTAAACTGACAAATTCATGTTTCTTTCGTGTGAAACGGCGATTTATGAGAAATGACGATAAAATTGCTGTTTTAAACTTGCAAAAACATAGAAAAACGCTGTTTTGAACTATTCAAACTGACAAATTCATGTTTCTTTCGTGTGAAACGGCGATTTATGAGAAATGACGATAAAATTGCTGTTTTAAACTTGCAAAAACATAGAAAAACGCTGTTTTGAACTATTCAAACTGACAAATTCATGTTTTTTTCGTGCGAAACGGCGATTTATGAGAAATGACGATAAAATTGCTGTTTTAAACTTGCCAAAAACATAGAAAAACGCTGTTTTGAACTATTCAAACTGACAAATTCATGTTTCTTTCGTGCGAAACGGCGATATATGAGAAATGACGATAAAATTGCTGATTTAAACTTGCAAAAACATAGAAAAACGCTGTTTTGAACTATTCAAACTGACAAATTCATGTTTCTTTCGTGCGAAACGGCGATTTATGAGAAATGACGATGAAATTGCTATTTTAAACTTGCAAAAACATAGAAAAACGCTGTTTTCAACTATTCAAACTGATAAATTCATGTTTCTTTCGTGCGAAACGGCGATTTATGAGAAATGACGATAAAATTGCTGTTTTAAACTTGCCAAAACATAGAAAAACGCTGTTTTCAACTATTGAAACTGATAAATTCATGTTTCTTACGTTCGAAACGGTGGATTTTTGTAAAATCACGATAAAATTGCTGTTTTAAACTTGCAAAAACATTGAAAAACGCTGTTTTCAACTATTCAAACTGACAAATTCATGTTTCTTCCGTGCGAAACGGCGATTTATGAGAAATGACGATAAAATTGCTGTTTTAAACTTGCAAAAACATAGAAAAACGCTGTTTTGAACTATTCAAACTGACAAATTCATGTTTCTTTCGTGCGAAACGGCGATTTATGAGAAATGACGATAAAATTGCTGTTTTAAACTTGCAAAAACATAGAAAAACGCTGTTTAGAACTATTCAAACTGACAAATTCATGTTTCTTTCGTGCGAATCGGCGATTTATGAGAAATGACGATAAATTTGCTGTTTTAAACTTGCAAAAACATAGAAAAACGCTGTTTTCAACTATTCAAACTGATAAATTCATGTTTCTTTCGTGCGAAACGGCGATTTTTGAGAAATGACGATAAAATTGCTGTTTTAAACTTGCAAAAACATAAAAAAACGCTGTTTTGAACTATTCAAACTGACAAATTCATGTTTCTTTCGTGCGAAACGGCGATTTATGAGAAATGACGATAAAATTGCTGTTTTAAACTTGCAAAAACATAGAAAAACGCTGTTTTGAACTATTCAAACTGACAAATTCATGTTTCTATCGTGCGAAACAGCGATTTATGAGAAATGACGATAAAATTGCAGTTTTAAACTTGCAAAAACATAGAAAAACGCTGTTTTCAACTATTCAAACTGATAAATTCATGTTTCTTACGTTTGAAACGGTGGATTTTTGTGAAATCACGATAAAATTGCTGTTTTAAAGTAGCAAAAACATTGAAAAACGCTGTTTTCAACTATTCAAACAGACAAATTCATGTTTCTTCCGTGCGAAACGGCGATTTATGAGAAATGACGATAAAATTGCTGTTTTAAACTTGCATTGGGGTAAATAGCTCCGTGGTAACGTGTCGGACTGTGGATCGTGAGATCCTCAGTTCGAATCCCACTGCCGACAGTTACAAATTTAAATTTACCCCTGTGGTTCCCCCCTCCACTAACATCCTTGGGGGCTATGATTTGGCGGCTGGTAACCGCACTTCATACGCAAAAATATATCACTTACCGAGATCTGCGTAAGCAGAGTGCCACACCCGTAATGGGTAAAAGGCGTGATGATATATTTATTTATTTATTTTTATTAAAACTTGCAAAAACATAGAAAAACGCTGTTTTGAACTATTCAAAATGACAAATTCATGTTTCTTTCGTGTAAAACTGCGATTTATGAGAAATGACGATAAAATTGCTGTTTTAAACTTGTAAAAACATAGAAAAACGCTGTTTTGAACTATTCAAACTGACAAATTCATGTTTCTTTCGTGCGAAACGGCGATTTATGAGAAATGACGATAAAATTGCTGTTTTAAACTTGCAAAAACATAGAAAAACGCTGTTTTCAACTATTCAAACTGATAAATTCATGTTTCTTTCGTGCGAAACGGCGATTTATGAGAAATGACGATAAAATTGCTGTTTTAAACTTGCCAAAACATAGAAAAACGCTGTTTTCAACTATTCAAACTGATAAATTCATGTTTCTTACGTTCGAAACGGTGGATTTTTGTAAAATCACGATAAAATTGCTGTTTTAAACTTGCAAAAACATTGAAAAACGCTGTTTTCAACTATTCAAACTGACAAATTCATGTTTCTTCCGTGCGAAACGGCGATTTATGAGAAATGACGATAAAATTGCTGTTTTAAACTTGCAAAAACATAGAAAAACGCTGTTTTGAACTATTCAAACTGACAAATTCATGTTTCTTTCGTGTGAAACGGCGATTTATGAGAAATGACGATAAAATTGCTGTTTTAAACTTGCAAAAACATAGAAAAACGCTGTTTTGAACTATTCAAACTGACAAATTCATGTTTCTTTCGTGCGAAACGGCGATTTATGAGAAATGACGATAAAATTGCTGTTTTAAACTTACAAAAACATAGAAAAACGCTGTTTTCAATTATTCAAACTGATAAATTCATGTTTTTTACGTTCGAAACGGTGGATTTTTTTGAAATCACGATAAAATTGCTGTTTTAAACTTGCAAAAACATTTAAAAACGCTGTTTTCAACTATTCAAACTGACTAATTCATGTTTCTTCCGTGCGAAACGGCGATTTATGAGAAATGACGATAAAATTGCTGTTTTAAACTTGCAAAAACATAGAAAAACGCTGTTTTGAACTATTCAAACTGACAAATTCATGTTTCTTTCGTGTGAAACGGCGATTTATGAGAAATGACGATAAAATTGCTGTTTTAAACTTGCAGAAACATAGAAAAACGCTGTTTTGAACTATTCAAACTGACAAATTCATGTTTCTTTCGTGCGAAACGGCGATTTATGAGAAATGACGATAAAATTGCTGTTTTATACTTGCCAAAAACATAGAAAAACGCTGTTTTCAACTATTCAAACTGACAAATTCATGTTTCTTTTGTGCGAAACGGCGATTTATGAGAAATGACGATAAAATTGCTGTTTTAAACTTGCCAAAACATAGAAAAACGCTGTTTTCAACTATTCAAACTGATAAATTCATGTTTCTTACGTTCGAAACGGTGGATTTTTGTAAAATCACGATAAAATTGCTGTTTTAAACTTGCAAAAACATTGAAAAACGCTGTTTTCAACTATTCAAACTGACAAATTCATGTTTCTTCCGTGCGAAACGGCGATTTATGAGAAATGACGATAAAATTGCTGTTTTAAACTTGCAAAAACATAGAAAAACGCTGTTTTGAACTATTCAAACTGACAAATTCATGTTTCTTTCGTGTGAAACGGCGATTTATGAGAAATGACAATAAAATTGCTGTTTTAAACTTGCAAAAACATAGAAAAACGCTGTTTTGAACTATTCAAACTGACAAATTCATGTTTCTTTCGTGCGAAACGGCGATTTATGAGAAATGACGATAAAATTGCTGTTTTAAACTTGCAAAAACATAGAAAAACGCTGTTTAGAACTATTCAAACTGACAAATTCATGTTTCTTTCGTGCGAATCGGCGATTTATGAGAAATGACGATAAATTTGCTGTTTTAAACTTGCAAAAACATAGAAAAACGCTGTTTTCAACTATTCAAACTGATAAATTCATGTTTCTTTCGTGCGAAACGGCGATTTTTGAGAAATGACGATAAAATTGCTGTTTTAAACTTGCAAAAACATAAAAAAACGCTGTTTTGAACTATTCAAACTGACAAATTCATGTTTCTTTCGTGCGAAACGGCGATTTATGAGAAATGACGATAAAATTGCTGTTTTAAACTTGCAAAAACATAGAAAAACGCTGTTTTGAACTATTCAAACTGACAAATTCATGTTTCTATCGTGCGAAACAGCGATTTATGAGAAATGACGATAAAATTGCAGTTTTAAACTTGCAAAAACATAGAAAAACGCTGTTTTCAACTATTCAAACTGATAAATTCATGTTTCTTACGTTCGAAACGGTGGATTTTTGTGAAATCACGATAAAATTGCTGTTTTAAACTAGCAAAAACATTGAAAAACGCTGTTTTCAACTATTCAAACAGACAAATTCATGTTTCTTCCGTGCGAAACGGCGATTTATGAGAAATGACGATAAAATTGCTGTTTTAAACTTGCAATGGGGTAAATAGCTCCGTGGTAACGTGTCGGACTGTGGATCGTGAGATCCTCAGTTCGAATCCCACTGCCGACAGTTACAAATTTAAATTTACCCCTGTGGTTCCCCCTCCACTAACATCCTTGGGGGCTATGATTTGGCGGCTGGTAACCGCACTTCATACGCAAAAATATATCACTTACCGAGATCTGCGTAAGCAGAGTGCCACACCCGTAATGGGTAAAAGGCGTGATGATATATTTATTTATTTATTTTTATTTAAACTTGCAAAAACATAGAAAAACGCTGTTTTGAACTATTCAAAATGACAAATTCATGTTTCTTTCGTGTAAAACTGCGATTTATGAGAAATGACGATAAAATTGCTGTTTTAAACTTGTAAAAACATAGAAAAACGCTGTTTTGAACTATTCAAACTGACAAATTCATGTTTCTTTCGTGCGAAACGGCGATTTATGAGAAATGACGATAAAATTGCTGTTTTAAACTTGCAAAAACATAGAAAAACGCTGTTTTGAACTATTCAGAATGACAAATTCATGTTTCTTTCGTGTGAAACGGCGATTTATGAGAAATTACGATAAAATTGCTGTTTTAAACTTGCAAAAACATAGAAAAACGCTGTTTTGAACTATTCAAACTGACAAATTCATGTTTCTTTCGTGCGAAACGGCGATTTATGAGAAATGACGATTAAATTGCTGTTCTAAACTTGCAAAAACATAGAAAAACGCTGTTTTCAACTATTCAAACTGATAAATTCATGTTTCTTACGTTTGAAACGGTGGATTTTTGTGAAATCACGATAAAATTGCTGTTTTAAACTTCAAAAACATAGAAAAACGCTATTTTCAACTATTCAAACTGACAAATTCATGTTTCTTCCGTGTGAAACGGCGATTTATGAGAAATGACGATAAAATTGCTGTTTAAACTTGCAAAAACATAGAAAAACGCTGTTTTCAACTATTCAAACTGATAAATTCATGTTTCTTACGTTCGAAACGGTGGATTTTTGTAAAATCACGATAAAATTGCTGTTTTAAACTTGCAAAAACATTGAAAAACGCTGTTTTCAACTATTCAAACTGACAAATTCATGTTTCTTCCGTGCGAAACGGCGATTTATGAGAAATGACGATAAAATTGCTGTTTTAAACTTGCAAAAACATAGAAAAACGCTGTTTTGAACTATTCAAACTGACAAATTCATGTTTCTTTCGTGTGAAACGGCGATTTATGAGAAATGACGATAAAATTGCTGTTTTAAACTTGCAAAAACATAGAAAAACGCTGTTTTGAACTATTCAAACTGACAAATTCATGTTTCTTTCGTGCGAAACGGCGATTTATGAGAAATGACGATGAAATTGCTGTTTTAAACTTGCAAAAACATAGAAAAACGCTGTTTAGAACTATTCAAACTGACAAATTCATGTTTCTTTCGTGCGAATCGGCGATTTATGAGAAATGACGATAAATTTGCTGTTTTAAACTTGCAAAAACATAGAAAAACGCTGTTTTCAACTATTCAAACTGATAAATTCATGTTTCTTTCGTGCGAAACGGCGATTTTTGAGAAATGACGATAAAATTGCTGTTTTAAACTTGCAAAAACATAAAAAAACGCTGTTTTGAACTATTCAAACTGACAAATTCATGTTTCTTTCGTGCGAAACGGCGATTTATGAGAAATGACGATAAAATTGCTGTTTTAAACTTGCAAAAACATAGAAAAACGCTGTTTTGAACTATTCAAACTGACAAATTCATGTTTCTATCGTGCGAAACAGCGATTTATGAGAAATGACGATAAAATTGCAGTTTTAAACTTGCAAAAACATAGAAAAACGCTGTTTTCAACTATTCAAACTGATAAATTCATGTTTCTTACGTTCGAAACGGTGGATTTTTGTGAAATCACGATAAAATTGCTGTTTTAAACTAGCAAAAACATTTAAAAACGCTGTTTTCAACTATTCAAACAGACAAATTCATGTTTCTTCCGTGCGAAACGGCGATTTATGAGAAATGACGATAAAATTGCTGTTTTAAACTTGCAATGGGGTAAATAGCTCCGTGGTAACGTGTCGGACTGTGGATCGTGAGATCCTCAGTTCGAATCCCACTGCCGACAGTTACAAATTTAAATTTACCCCTGTGGTTCCCCCTCCACTAACATCCTTGGGGGCTATGATTTGGCGGCTGGTAACCGCACTTCATACGCAAAAATATATCACTTACCGAGATCTGCGTAAGCAGAGTGCCACACCCGTAATGGGTAAAAGGCGTGATGATATATTTATTTATTTATTTTTATTTAAACTTGCAAAAACATAGAAAAACGCTGTTTTGAACTATTCAAAATGACAAATTCATGTTTCTTTCGTGTAAAACTGCGATTTATGAGAAATGACGATAAAATTGCTGTTTTAAACTTGTAAAAACATAGAAAAACGCTGTTTTGAACTATTCAAACTGACAAATTCATGTTTCTTTCGTGCGAAACGGCGATTTATGAGAAATGACGATAAAATTGCTGTTTTAAACTTGCAAAAACATAGAAAAACGCTGTTTTGAACTATTCAGAATGACAAATTCATGTTTCTTTCGTGTGAAACGGCGATATATGAGAAATTACGATAAAATTGCTGTTTTAAACTTGCAAAAACATAGAAAAACGCTGTTTTGAACTATTCAAACTGACAAATTCATGTTTCTTTCGTGCGAAACGGCGATTTATGAGAAATGACGATTAAATTGCTGTTCTAAACTTGCAAAAACATAGAAAAACGCTGTTTTCAACTATTCAAACTGATAAATTCATGTTTCTTACGTTTGAAACGGTGGATTTTTGTGAAATCACGATAAAATTGCTGTTTTAAACTTCAAAAACATAGAAAAACGCTATTTTCAACTATTCAAACTGACAAATTCATGTTTCTTCCGTGTGAAACGGCGATTTATGAGAAATGACGATAAAATTGCTGTTTAAACTTGCAAAAACATAGAAAAACGCTGTTTTGAACTATTCAAACTGACAAATTCATGTTTCTTTCGTGTGAAACGGCGATTTATGAGAAATGACGATAAAATTGCTGTTTTAAACTTGCAAAAACATAGAAAAACGCTGTTTTGAACTATTCAAACTGACAAATTCATGTTTCTTTCGTGCGAAACGGCGATTTATGAGAAATGACGATAAAATTGCTGTTTTAAACTTGCAAAAACATAGAAAAACGCTGTTTTGAACTATTCAGAATGACAAATTCATGTTTCTTTCGTGTGAAACGGCGATTTATGAGAAATGACAATAAAATTGCTGTTTTAAACTTGCAAAAACATAGAAAAACGCTGTTTTCAATTATTCAAACTGATAAATTCATGTTTTTTACGTTCGAAACGGTAGATTTTTGTGAAATCACGATAAAATTGCTGTTTTAAACTTGCATAAACATTGAAAAACGCTGTTTTCAACTATTCAAACTGACTAATTCATGTTTCTTCCGTGCGAAACGGCGATTTATGAGAAATGACGATAAAATTGCTGTTTTAAACTTGCAAAAACATAGAAAAACGCTGTTTTCAATTATTCAAACTGATAAATTCATGTTTTTTACGTTCGAAACGGTGGATTTTTGTGAAATCACGATAAAATTGCTGTTTTAAACTTGCATAAACATTGAAAAACGCTGTTTTCAACTATTCAAACTGACTAATTCATGTTTCTTCCGTGCGAAACGGCGATTTATGAGAAATGACGATAAAATTGCTGTTTTAAACTTGCAAAAACATAGAAAAACGCTGTTTTGAACTATTCAAACTGACAAATTCATGTTTCTTTCGTGTGAAACGGCGATTTATGAGAAATGACGATAAAATTTCTGTTTTAAACTTCAAAAACATAGAAAAACGCTGTTTTGAACTATTCAAACTGACAAATTCATGTTTCTTTCGTGCGAAACGGCGATTTATGAAAAATGACAATAAAATTGCTGTTTTAAACTTGCAAAAACATAGAAAAACGCTGTTTTCAATTATTCAAACTGATAAATTCATGTTTTTTACGTTCGAAACGGTGGATTTTTGTGAAATCACAATAAAATTGCTGTTTTAAACTTGCATAAACATTGAAAAACGCTGTTTTCAACTATTCAAACTGACTAATTCATGTTTCTTCCGTGCGAAACGGCGATTTATGAGAAATGACGATAAAATTGCTGTTTTAAACTTGCAAAAACATAGAAAAACGCTGTTTTGAACTATTCAAACTGACAAATTCATGTTTCTTTCGTGTGAAACGGCGATTTATGAGAAATGACGATAAAATTGCTGTTTTAAACTTGCAAAAACATAGAAAAACGCTGTTTTGAACTATTCAAACTGACAAATTCATGTTTCTTTCGTGCGAAACGGCGATTTATGAGAAATGACGATAAAATTGCTGTTTTAAACTTGCAAAAACATAGAAAAACGCTGTTTTGAACTATTCAGAATGACAAATTCATGTTTCTTTCGTGTGAAACGGCGATTTATGAGAAATGACGATAAAATTGCTGTTTTAATCTTGCAAAAACATAGAAAAACGCTGTTTTGAACTATTCAAACTGACAAATTCATGTTTCTTTTGTGCAAAACGGCGATTTATGAGAAATGACGATAAAATTGCTGTTTTAAACTTGCAAAAACATAGAAAAACGCTGTTTTGAACTATTCAGAATGACAAATTCATGTTTCTTTCGTGTGAAACGGCGATTTATGAGAAATGACGATAAAATTGCTGTTTTAAACTTGCAAAAACATAGAAAAACGCTGTTTTGAACTATTCAAACTGACAAATTCATGTTTCTTTCGTGCGAAACGGCGATTTATGAGAAATGACGATAAAAATGCTGTTTTAAACTTGCAAAAACATAGAAAAACGCTGTTTTGAACTATTCAAACTGACAAATTCATGTTTCTTTCGTGCGAAACGGCGATTTATGAGAAATGACGATAAAATTGCTGTTTTAAGCTTGCAAAAACATAGAAAAATGCTGTTTCGAACTATTCAAACTGACAAATTCATGTTTTTTTCGTGTGAAACGGCGATTTATGAGAAATGACGATAAAATTGCTGTTTTAAACTTGCAAAAACATAGATAAACGCTGTTTTGAACTATTCAAACTGACAAATTTATGTTTCTTACGTTCGAAACGGTCGATTTTTGTGAAATAACGATAAAATTGCTGTCTTAATCTTGCAAAAACATAGAAAAACGCTGTTTTGAACTATCCAAACTGACAAATTCATGTTTCTTCCATGCAAAACGGCGATTTATGAGATATGACGATAAAATTGCTGTTTTAAACTTGCAAAAACATAGAAAAACGCTGTTTTGAACTATTCAAACTGACAAATTCATGTTTCTTTCGTGTGAAACGGCGATTTATGAGAAATGACGATAAAATTGCTGTTTTAAACTTGCAAAAACATAGAAAAACGCTGTTTTAAACTATTCAAACTGACAAATTCATGTTTCTTTCGTGCGAAGCGGCGATTTATGAGAAATGACGATAAAATTGCTGTTTTAAACTTGCAAAAACATAGAAAAACGCTGTTTTCAACTATTCAATCTGATAAATTCATGTTTCTTACGTTTGAAACGGTGGATTTTTGTGAAATCACGATAAAATTGCTGTTTTAAACTTGCAAAAACATTGAAAAACGCTGTTTTCAACTATTCAAACTGACAAATTCATGTTTCTTCCGTGCGAAACGGCGATTTATGAGAAATGACGATAAAATTGCTGTTTTAAACTTGCAAAAACATAGAAAAACGCTGTATTGAACTATTGAAACTGACAAATTCATGTTTCTTTCGTGCGAAACGGCGATTTATGAGAAATGACGATAAAATTGCTGTTTTAAACTTGCAAAAACATAGAAATACGCTGTTTTGAACTATTCAAACTGACAAATTCATGTTTCTTTCGTGCGAAACGGCGATTTATGTGAAATGACGATAAAATTGCTGTTTTAAACTTCAAAAAAATAGAAAAACGCTGTTTTCAACTATTCAAACTGATAAATTCATGTTTCTTTCGTGCGAAACGGCGATTTATGAGAAATGACGATAAAATTGCTGCTTTAAACTTGCAAAAACATAGAAAAACGCTGTTTTGAACTATTCAAACTGACAAATTCATGTTTTTTTCGTGTGAAACGGCGATTTATGAGAAATGACGATAAAATTGCTGTTTTAAACTTCAAAAACATAGAAAAACGCTGTTTTGAACTATTCAAACTGACAAATTCATGTTTCTTTCGTGCGAAACGGCGATTTATGAGAAATGACGATAAAATTGCTGTTTTAAACTTGCAAAAACATAGAAAAACGCTGTTTTCAATTATTCAAACTGATAAATTCATGTTTTTTACGTTCGAAACGGTTAATTTTTGTGAAATCACGATAAAATTGCTGTTTTAAACTTGCAAAAACATTGAAAAACGCTGTTTTCAACTATTCAAACTGACTAATTCATGTTTCTTCCGTGCGAAACGGCGATTTATGAGAAATGACGATAAAATTGCTGTTTTAAACTTGCAAAAACATAGAAAAACGCTGTTTTGAACTTTTCAAACTCACAAATTCATGTTTCTTTCGTGTGAAACGGCGATTTATGAGAAATGACGATAAAATTGCTGTTTTAAACTTGCAAAAACATAGAAAAACGCTGTTTTGAACTATTCAAACTGACAAATTCATGTTTCTTTCGTGCGAAACGGCGATTTATGAGAAATGACGATAAAATTGCTGTTTTAAACTTGCAAAAACATTGAAAAACGCTGTTTTCAACTATTCAAACTGACAAATTCATGTTTCTTTCTTGCGAAACGGCGATTTATGAGAAATGGCGATAAAATTGCTGTTTTAAACTTGCAAAAACATAGAAAAACGCTGTTTTGAACTATTCAAACTGACAAATTCATGTTTCTTTCGTGCGAAACGGCGACTTATGAAAAATGACGATAAAATTGCTGTTTTAAACTTGCAAAAACATAGAAAAACGCTGTTTCGAACTATTCAAACTGACAAATTCATGTTTTTTTCGTGTGAAACGGCAATTTATGAGAAATGACGATAAAATTGCTGTTTTAAACTTGCAAAAACATAGAAAACGCTGTTTTGAACTATTCACACTGACAAATTCATGTTTCTTACGTTCGAAACGGTGGATTTTTGTGAAATCACGATAAAATTGCTGTTTTAAACTTGCAAAAACATTGAAAAACGCTGTTTTCAACTATTCAAACTGACAAATTCATGTTTCTTCCGTGCGAAACGGCGATTTATGAGAAATGACGATAAAATTGTTGTTTTAAACTTGCAAAAACATAGAAAAACGCTGTTTTGAACTATTCAAACTGACAAATTCATGTTTCTTTCGTGTGAAACGGCGATTTATGAGAAATGACGATAAAATTGCTGTTTTAAACTTGCAAAAACATAGAAAAACGCTGTTTTCAACTATTCAAACTGATAAATTCATGTTTCTTACGTTCGAAACGGTGGATATTTGTGAAATCACGATAAAATTGCTGTTTTAAACTTGCAAAAACATTGAAAAACGCTGTTTTCAACTATTCAAACTGACAAATTCATGTTTCTTCCGTGCGAAACGGCGATTTATAAGAAATGACGATAAAATTGTTGTTTTAAACTTGCAAAAACATAGAAAAACGCTGTTTTGAACTATTCAAACTGACAAATTCATGTTTCTTTCGTGCGAAACTGCGATTTATGAGAAATGACGATAAAATTGCTGTTTTAAACTTGCAAAAACATAGAGAAACGCTGTTTTCAACTATTCAAACTAATAAATTCATGTTTCTTACGTTCGAAACGGGGGATTTTTGTGAAATCACGATAAAATTGCTGTTTTAAACTTGCAAAAACATTGAAAAACGCTGTTTTCAACTATTCAAACTGACAAATTCATGTTTCTTCCGTGCGAAACGGCGATTTATGAGAAATGACGATAAAATTGCTGTTTTAAGCTTGCAAAAACATAGAGAAACGCTGTTTTGAACTATTCAAACTGACAAATTCATGTTTCTTTCGTGTGAAACGGCGATTTATGAGAAATGACGATAAAATTGCTGTTTTAAACTTGCAAAAACATAGAAAAACGCTGTTTTGAACTATTCAAACTGACAAATTCATGTTTCTTTCGTGCGAAACGGCGATTTATGAGAAATGACGATAAAATTGGTGTTTTAAACTTGCAAAAACATAGAAAAACGCTGTTTTCAACTATTCAAACTGATAAATTCATGTTTCTTTCCTATGAAACGGCGATTTATGAGAAATGACGATAAAATTGCTGTTTTAAACTTGCAAAAACATAGAAAAACGCTGTTTTGAACTGTTCAAACTGACAAATTCATGTTTTTTTCGTGTGAAACGGCGATTTATGAGAAATGACGATAAAATTGCTATTTTAAACTTGCAAAAACATAGATAAACGCTGTTTTGAACTATTCAAACTGACAAATTCATGTTTCTTTCGTGCGAAACGGCGATTTATGAGAAATGACGATAAATTTGCTGTTTTAAACTTGCAAAAACATAGAAAAACGCTGTTTTGAACTATTCAAACTGACAAATTCATGTTTCTTTCGTGCGAAACGGCGATTTAAGAGAAATGACGATAAAATTGCTGTTTTAAACTTGCAAAAACATAGAAAAACGCTGTTTTCAACTATTCAAACTGATAAATACATGTTTCTTACGTTCGAAACGGTGGATTTTTGTAAAATCACGATAAAATTGCTGTTTTAAACTTGCAAATACATTGAAAAACGCTGTTTTCAACTATTCAAACTGGCAAATTCATGTTTTTTCCGTGCGAAACGGCGATTTATGAGCAATGACGATAAAATTGCTGTTTTAAACTTGCAAAAACATAGATAAACGCTGTTTTGAACTATTCAAACTGACAAATTCATGTTTCTTTCGTGCGAAACGGCGATTTATGAGAAATGACGATAAAATTGCTGTTTTAAACTTGCAAAAACATATAAAAACGCTGTTTTGAACTATTCAAACTGACAAATTCATGTTTCTTTCGTGTGAAACGGCGATTTATGAGAAATGACGAAAAAATTGCTGTTTTAAACTTGCAAAAACATAGAAAAACGCTGTTTTGAACTATTCAAACTGACAAATTCATGTTTCTTTCGTGCGAAACGGCGATTTATGAGAAATGACGATAAAATTGCTGTTTTAAACTTGCAAAAACATAGAAAAACGCTGTTTTGAACTATTCAAACTGACAAATTCATGTTTCTTTCGTGCGAAACGGCGATTTATGAGAAATGACGATAAAATTGCTGTTTTAAACTTGCAAAAACATAGAAAAACGCTGTTTTGAACTATTCAAACTGACAAATTCATGTTTCTTTCGTGCGAAACGGCGATTTATGAGAAATGACGATAAAATTGCTGTTTTAAACTTCAAAAACATAGAAAAACGCTGTTTTCAACTATTCAAACTGATAAATTCATGTTTCTTTCGTGCGAAACGGCGATTTATGAGAAATGACAATAAAATTGCTGTTTTGAACTTCAAAAACATAGAAAAACGCTGTTTTCAACTATTCAAACTGATAAATTCATGTTTCTTTCGTGCGAAACGGCGATTTATGAGAAATGACAATAAAATTGCTGTTTTAAACTTGCAAAAACATAGAAAAACGCTGTTTTGAACTATTCAAACTGACAAATTCATGTTTCTTTCGTGCGAAACGGCGATTTATGAGAAATGACGATAAAATTGCTGTTTTAAACTTGCAAAAACATAGATAAACGCTGTTTTGAACTATTCAAACTGACAAATTCATGTTTCTTTCGTGCGAAACGGCGATTTATGAGAAATGACGATAAAATTGCTGTTTTAAATTTGCAAAAACATAGAAAAACGTTGTTTTGAACTATTCAAACTGACAAATTCATGTTTCTTTCGTGCGAAACGGCGATTTATGAGAAATGACGATAAAATTGCTGTTTTAAACTTCAAAAACATAGAAAAACGCTGTTTTCAACTATTCAAACTGATAAATTCATGTTTCTTTCGTGCGAAACGGCGATTTATGAGAAATGACGATAAAATTGCTGTTTTAAACTTGCAAAAACATAGAAAAACGCTGTTTTGAACTATTCAAACTGACAAATTCATGTTTCTTTCGTGCGAAACGGCGATTTATGAGAAATGACGATAAAATTGCTGTTTTAAACTTGCAAAAACATAGAAAAACGCTGTTTTGAACTATTCAAACTGACAAATTCATGTTTCTTTCGTGCGAAACGGCGATTTATGAGAAATGACGATAAAATTGCTGTTTTAAACTTCAAAATATAGAAAAACGCTGTTTTCAACTATTCAAACTGATAAATTCATGTTTCTTTCGTGCGAAACGGCGATTTATGAGAAATGACGATAAAATTGCTGTTTTAAACTTGCAACAACATAGAAAAACGCTGTTTTGAACTATTCAAACTGACAAATTCATGTTTTTTTCGTGTGAAACGGCGATTTATGAGAAATGACGATAAAATTGCTGTTTTAAACTTGCAAAAACATAGAAAAACGCTGTTTTGAACTATTCAAACTGACAAATTCATGTTTCTTTCGTGCGAAACGGCGATTTATGAGAAATGACGATAAAATTGCTGTTTTAAACTTGCAAAAACATAGAAAAACGCTGTTTTGAACTATTCAAACTGACAAATTCATGTTTCTTTCGTGCGAAACGGCGATTTATGAGAAATGACGATAAAATTGCTGTTTTAAACTTCAAAAACATAGAAAAACGCTGTTTTCAACTATTCAAACTGATAAATTCATGTTTCTTTCGTGCGAAACGGCGATTTATGAGAAATGACGATAAAATTGCTGTTCTAAACTTGCAACAACATAGAAAAACGCTGTTTTTAACTATTCAAACTGACAAATTCATGTTTCTTTCGTGCAAAACGGCGATTTATGAGAAATGACGATAAAATTGCTGTTTTAAACTTCAAAAACATAGAAAAACGCTGTTTTCAACTATTCAAACTGATAAATTCATGTTTCTTTCGTGCGAAACGGCGATTTATGAGAAATGACGATAAAATTGCTGTTTTAAACTTGCAAAAACATAGAAAAACGCTGTTTTGAACTATTCAAACTGACAAATTCATGTTTCTTTCGTGCGAAACGGCGATTTATGATAAATGACGATAAAATTGCTGTTTTAAACTTGCAAAAACATAGAAAAACGCTGTTTTGAACTATTCAAACTGACAAATTCATGTTTCTTTCGTGCGAAACGGCGATTTATGAGAAATGACGATAAAATTGCTGTTTTAAATTTCAAAAACATAGAAAAACGCTGTTTTGAACTATTCAAACTGACAAATTCATGTTTCTTTCGTGCGAAACGGCGATTTATGAGAAATGACGATAAAATTGCTGTTTTAAACTTCAAAAACATAGAAAAACGCTGTTTTGAACTATTCAAACTGACAAATTCATGTTTCTTTCGTGCGAAACGGCAAATTATGAGAAATGACGATAAAATTGCTGTTTTAAACTTCAAAAACATAGAAAAACGCTGTTTTCAACTATTCAAACTGACAAATTCATGTTTCTTTCGTGCGAAACGGCGATTTATGAGAAATGACGATAAAATTGCTGTTTTAAACTTCAAAAACATAGAAAAACGCTGTTTTGAACTATTCAAACTGACAAATTCATGTTTCTTTCGTGCGAAACGGCGATTTATGAGAAATGACGATAAAATTGCTGTTTTAAACTTCAAAAACATAGAAAAACGCTGTTTTCAACTATTCAAACTGATAAATTCATGTTTCTTTCGTGCGAAACGGCGATTTATGTGAAATGACGATAAAATTGCTGTTTTAAACTTGCAAAAACATAGAAAAAACGCTGTTTTGAACTATTCAAACTGACAAATTCATGTTTCTTTCGTGCGAAACGGCGATTTATGAGAAATGACGATAAAATTGCTGTTTTAAACTTGCAAAAACATAGAAAAACGCTGTTTTGAACTATTCAAACTGACAAATTCATGTTTCTTTCGTGCGAAACGGCGATTTATGAGAAATGACGATAAAATTGCTGTTTTTAAACTTCAAAAACATAGAAAAACGCTGTTTTCAACTATTCAAACTGATAAATTCATGTTTCTTTCGTGCGAAACGGCGATTTATGAGAAATGACGATAAAATTGCTGTTTTAAACTTGCAAAAACATAGAAAAACGCTGTTTTGAACTATTCAAACTGACAAATTCATGTTTTTTTCGTGTAAAACGGCGATTTATGAGAAATGACGATAAAATTGCTGTTTTAAACTTGCAAAAACATAGAAAAACGCTGTTTTGAACTATTTAAACTGACAAATTCATGTTTCTTTCGTGCGAAACGGCGATTTATGAGAAATGACGATAAAATTGCTGTTTTAAACTTGCAAAAACATAGAAAAACGCTGTTTTGAACTATTCAAACTGACAAATTCATGTTTCTTTCGTGCGAAACGGCGATTTATGAGAAATGACGATAAAATTGCTGTTTTAAACTTCAAAAACATAGAAAAACGCTGTTTTCAACTATTCAAACTGATAAATTCATGTTTCTTTCGTGCGAAACGGCGATTTATGAGAAATGACGAAAAAATTGCTGTTTTAAACTTGCAAAAACATAGAAAAACGCTGTTTTGAACTATTCAAACTGACAAATTCATGTTTTTTTCGTGTGAAACGGCGATTTATGAGAAATGACGATAAAATTGCTGTTTTAAACTTGCAAAAACATAGAAAAACGCTGTTTTGAACTATTCAAACTGACAAATTCATGTTTCTTTCGTGCGAAACGGCGATTTATGAGAAATGACGATAAAATTGCTGTTTTAAACTTGCAAAAACATAGAAAAACGCTGTTTTCAACTATTCAAACTGATAAATTCAAGTTTCTTACGTTCGAAACGGTGGATTTTTGTGAAATCACGGTAAAATTGCTGTTTTAAACTTGCAAAAACATAGAAAAACGCTGTTTTGAACTATTCAAACTGACAAATTCATGTTTCTTACGTTCGAAACGGTGGATTTTTGTGAAATCACGATAAAATTGCTGTTTTAAACTTGCAAAAACATTGAAAAACGCTGTTTTCAACTATTCAAACTGACAAATTTATGTTTGTTCCGTGCGAAACGGCGATTTATGAGAAATGACGATAAAATTGCTGTTTTAAACTTGCAAAAACATAGAAAAAACGCTATTTTGAAATATTCAAACTGACAAATTCATGTTTCTTTCGTGCGAAACGTCGATTTATGAGAAATGACGATAAAATTGCTGTTTTAAACTTGCAAAAACATAGAAAAACGCTGTTTTGAACTATTCAAACTGACAAATTCATGTTTTTTTCGTGCGAAACGGCGATTTATGAGAAATGACGATAAAATTGCTGTTTTAAACTTGCAAAAACATAGAAAAACGCTGTTTTCAACTATTCAAACTGATAAATTCATGTTTCTTACGTTCGAAACGGTGGACTTTTGTGAAATCGCGATAAAATTGCTGTTTTAAACTTGCAAAAACATAGAAAAATGCTGTTTTGAACTATTCAAACTGACAAATTCATGTTTCTTTCGTGCGAAACGGCGATTTATGAGAAATGACGATAAAATTGCTGTTTTAAACTTGCAAAAACATAGAAAAACGTTATTTTCATCTATTCAAACTGATAAATTCATGTTTCTTACGTACGAAACGGTGGATTTTTGTGAAATCAAGATAAAATTGCTGTTTTAAACTTGCAAAAACATTGAAAAACGCTGTTTTCAACTATTCAAACTGACAAATTCATGTTTCTTCCGTGCGAAACGGCGATTTATGAGAAATGACGATAAAATTGCTGTTTTAAACTTGCAAAAACATAGAAAAACGCTGTTTTGAACTATTCAAACTGACAAATTCATGTTTCTTTCGTGTGAAACGGCGATTTATGAGAAATGACGATAAAATTGCTGTTTTAAACTTGCAAAAACATAGATAAACGCTGTTTTGAACTTTTCAAACTGACAAATTCATGTTTCTTTCGTGCGAAACGGCGATTTATGAGAAATGACGATAAAATTGCTGTTTTAAACTTGCAAAAACATAGATAAACGCTATTTTGAAATTTTCAAACTGACAAATGAATGTTTCTTTCATGCGAAACGGCGATTTATGAGAAATGACGATAAAATTGCTGTTTTAAACTTCAAAAACATAGAAAAACGCTGTTTTGAACTATTCAAACTGACAAATTCATGTTTCTTTCGTGCGAAACGACGATTTATGAGAAATGACGATAAAATTGCTGTTTTAAAATTGCAAAAACATAGAAAAACGCTGTATTAAACTATTCAAACTGACAAATTCATGTTTCTTTCGTGCGAAACGGCGATTTATGAGAAATGACGATAAAATTGCTGTTTTAAACTTGCAAAAACATAGAATAACGCTGTTTTCAACTATTCAAACTAATAAATTCATGTTTTTTACGTTCGAAACGGTGGATTTTTGTGAAATCACGATAAAATTGCTGTTTTAAACTTGCAAAAACATTGAAAAACGCTGTTTTTAACTATTCAAACTGACAAATTCATGTTTCTTCCATGCGAAACGGCGATTTATGAAAAATGACGATAAAATTGCTGTTTTAAACTTGCAAAAACATAGAAAAACGCTGTTTTCAACTATTCAAACTGATAAATTCATGTTTCTTACGTTCGAAACGGTGGATTTTTGTGAAATCACGATAAAATTGCTGTTTTAAACTTCAAAAACATAGAAAAACGCTGTTTTCAACTATTCAAACTGATAAATTCATGTTTCTTTCGTGCGAAACGGCGATTTATGAGAAATGACAATAAAATTGCTGTTTTAAACTTTCAAAAACATAAAAAAACGCTGTTTTGAACTATTCAAACTGACAATATCATGTCTCTTTCATGCGATACGGCGATTTATGAGAAATGACGATAAAATTGCTGTTTTAAACTTGCAAAAACATAGAAAAACGCGGTTTTCAACTATTCAAACTGACAAATTCATGTTTCTTTCGTGCGAAACGGCGATTTATGAGAAATGACGATAAAATTGCTGTTTTAAACTTGCAAAAAACAAGAAAAACGCTGTTTTGAACTATTCTAACTGACAAATTCATGTTTCTTTCGTGCGAAACGGCGATTTATGAGAAATGACGAAAAAATTGCTG
This sequence comes from Poecilus cupreus, assembly GCA_963942605.1. NCBI lineage: Eukaryota > Metazoa > Arthropoda > Insecta > Coleoptera > Carabidae > Poecilus > Poecilus cupreus. Next base: position 20,915 of record CAWWDY010002329.1, read on the forward strand.
TTTTAAACTTGCAAAAACATAGAAAAACGCTGTTTTTAACTATTCAAACTGATAAATTCAGGTTTTTTTCGTGCGAAACGGCGATATATGAGAAATGGCGATAAAATTGCTGTTTTAAACTTGCAAAAACATAGAAAAACGCTGTTTTGATCTATTCTAACTCACAAATTCATGTTTCTTTCCTGCGAAACGGCGATTTATGAGAAATGACTATAAAATTGCTGTTTTAAACTTGCAAAAACATAGAAAACGCTGTTTTCAACTATTCAAACTGACAAATTCATGTTTCTTTCGTGCGAAACGGTGATTTATGAGAAATGACGATAAAATTGCTGTTTTAAACTTGCAAAAACATAAAAAAACGCTGTTTTTAACTATTCAAACTGACAAATTCATGTTTCTTTCGTGCGAAACGGCGATTTATGAGAAATGACGATAAAATTGCTAAATTAAACTTGCAAAAACAAAGAAAACCGCTGTTTTTAACTATTCAAACTTATAAATTCAGGTTTCTTTCGTTCGAAACGGTGGATTTTTGTGAAATCACGATAAAACTGCTGTTTTAACCTTGCAAAAACATAGAAAAACGCTGTTTTCAACTATTCAAACTGATAAATTCATGTTTCTTTCGTGCGAAACGGCGATTTATGAGAAATGACAATAAAATTGCTGTTTTAAACTTTCAAAAACATAAAAAAACGCTGTTTTGAACTATTCAAACTGACAATATCATGTCTCTTTCATGCGATACGGCGATTTATGGGAAATGACGATAAAATTGCTGTTTTAAACTTGCAAAAACATAGAAAAACGCTGTTTTCAACTATACAAACTGACAAATTCATGTTTCTTTCGTGCGAAACGGCGATTTATGAGAAATGACGATAAAATTGCTGTTTTAAACTTGCAAAAACATAGAAAAACGCTGTTTTGAACTATTCTAACTGACAAATTCATGTTTCTTTTGTGCGAAACGGCGATTTATGAGAAATGACGATAAAATTGCTGTTTTAAACTTGCAAAAACATAGAAAAACGCTGTTTTTAACTATTCAAACTGATAAATTCAGGTTTCTTTCGTGCGAAACGGCGATATATGAGAAATGACGATAAAATTGCAGTTTTAAACTTGCAAAAACATAGAAAAACGCTGTTTTGAACTATTCTAACTGACAAATTCATGTTTCTTTCCTGCGAAACGGCGATTTATGAGAAATGACTATAAAATTGCTGTTTTAAACTTGCAAAAACATAGAAAACGCTGTTTTCAACTATTCAAACTGACAAATTCATGTTTCTTTCGTGCGAAACGGGGATTTATGAGGAATGACGATAAAATTGCTGTTTTAAACTTGCAAAAACATAAAAAAACGCTGTTTTTAACTATTCAAACTGACAAATTCATGTTTCCTTCGTGCGAAACGGCGATTTATGAGAAATGACGATAAAATTGCTGTTATAAACTTGCAAAAACGTAGAAAAACACTGTTTTCAACTATTCAAACTGACAAATTCATGTTTCTTTCGTGCGTAACGGCGATTTATGGGAAATGACGATAAAATTGCTGTTTTAAACTTGAAAAAACATAGAAAAACGCTGTTTTGAACTATTCAAACTGATAAATTCATGGTTCTTTCGTGCGAAACGGCAATTTATGAGAAATGACAATAAAATTGCTGTTTTAAATTTGCAAAAACATAGAAAAACGCTGTTTTTAACTATTCAAACTGATAAATTCAGATTTCTTTCGTGCGAAACGGCGATTTAAGAGAAATGACAATTAAATTGCTGTTTTAAACTTGCAAATACATAGAAAAACGCTGTTTTGAACTATTCAAACTGACAAATTCATGTTTCTTTCGTGCGAAACGGCGATTTATGAGAAATGACAATAAAATTGCTGTTTTAAAATTGCAAAAACATAGAAAAACGCTGTTTTCAACTATTCAAACTGACAAATTCATGTTTCTTTCGTGCGAAACGGCGATATATGAGAAATGGCGATAAAATTGCTGTTTTAAACTTGCAAAAACATAGAAAAACGCTGTTTTGAACTATTCTAACTGACAAATTCATGTTTCTTTCCTGCGAAACGGCGATTTATGAGAAATGACTATAAAATTGCTGTATTAAACTTGCAAAAACATAGAAAACGCTGTTTTCAACTATTCAAACTGACAAATTCATGTTTCTTTTGTGCGAAACGGCGATTTATGAGAAATGACGATAAAATTGCTGTTTTAAACTTGCAAAAACATAAAAAAACGCTGTTTTTAACTATTCAAACTGACAAATTCATGTTTCTTTCGTGCGAAACGGCGATTTATGAGAAATGACGATAAAAATGCTGTTATAAACTTGCAAAAACGTAGAAAAACACTGTTTTCAACTATTCAAACTGACAAATTCATGTTTCTTTCGTGCGTAACGGCGATTTATGGGAAATGACGATAAAATTGCTGTTTTAAACTTGAAAAAACATAGAAAAACGCTGTTTTGAACTATTCAAACTGATAAATTCATGGTTCTTTCGTGCGAAACGGCAATTTATGAGAAATGACAATAATATTGCTATTTTAAATTTGCAAAAACATAGAAAAACGCTGTTTTTAACTATTCAAACTGATAAATTCAGGTTTCTTTCGTGCGAAACGGCGATTTAAGAGAAATGACGATAAAATTGCTGTTTTAAACTTGCAAATACATAGAAAAACGCTGTTTTGAACTATTCAAACTGACAAATTCATGTTTCTTTCGTGCGAAACGGCGACTTATGAGAAATGACGATAAAATTGCTGTTTTAAACTTGCAAAAACATAGAAAAACGCTGTTTTGAACTATTCTAACTGACAAATTCATGTTTCTTTCGTGCGAAACGGCGATTTATGAGAAATGACGATAAAATTGCTGTTTTAAACTTACAAAAACATAGAAAAACGCTGTTTTTAACTATTCAAACTGATAAATTCAGGTTTCTTTCGAGCGAAACGGCGATATATGAGAAATGACGATAAAATTGCTGTTTTAAACTTGCAAAAACGTAGAAAAACACTGTTTTCAACTATTCAAACTGACAAATTCATGTTTCTTTCGTGCGTAACGGCGATTTATGGAAATGACGATAAAATTGCTGTTTTGAACTATTCAAACTGATAAATTCATGTTTCTTTCGTGCGAAACGGTGATTTATGAGAAATGACGATAAAATTGCTGTTTTAAACTTGCAAAAACATAGAAAAACGCTGTTTTGAACTATTCTAACTGACAAATTCATGTTTCTTTCGTGCGAAACGGCGATTTATGAGAAATGACGATAAAATTGCTGTTTTAAACTTGCAAAAACATAGAAAAACGCTGTTTTTAACTATTCAAACTGATAAATTCAGGTTTATTTCGTGCGAAACGGCGATATATGAGAAATGACGATAAAATTGCTGTTTTAAACTTGCAAAAACATAGAAAAACGCTGTTTTGAACTATTCTAACTGACAAATTCATGTTTCTTTCCTGCGAAACGGCGATTTATGAGAAATGACTATAAAATTGCTGTTTTAAACTTGCAAAAACATAGAAAACGCTGTTTTCAACTATTCAAACTGACAAATTCATGTTTCTTTCGTGCGAAACGGCGATTTATGAGGAATGACGATAAAATTGCTGTTTTAAACTTGCAAAAACATAAAAAAACTCTGTTTTTAACTATTCAAACTGACAAATTCATGTTTCCTTCGTGCGAAACGGCGATTTATGAGAAATGACGATAAAATTGCTGTTATAAACTTGCAAAAACGTAGAAAAACTCTGTTTTCAACTATTCAAACTGACAAATTCATGTTTCTTTCGTGCGTAACGGCGATTTATGGGAAATGACGATAAAATTGCTGTTTTAAACTTGAAAAAACATAGAAAAACGCTGTTTTGAACTATTCAAACTGATAAATTCATGGTTCTTTCGTGCGAAACGGCAATTTATGAGAAATGACAATAAAATTGCTGTTTTAAATTTGCAAAAACATAGAAAAACGCTGTTTTGAACTATTCTAACTGACAAATTCATGTTTCTTTCGTACGAAACGGCGAAACGGC